>JAJOZX010002654.1:425000-628931 GCA_023014485.1 Bathynomus jamesi | reverse complement strand
TCTGCTCGGATCTAAGTACAACATGAACAGTTTTAAAAGTACGTGTACAATGTACGAGTATAACTCGTTAACCTCGTTGCTGTTCCGTGCGTTGGTCTCTCTTCACACGAAGGTCAAGCTGGTGGCCCCGCATCTAGGTCTGGCTTGGTGGAGGAGCGAGTTGCTTTCTTGCGCTCTCCACCATACATAACCAGGTACGTACCCGGTTCATCTGGTACCGTCCTGAGCCAGGCATCTAGTCTTCTCTTGAAGACTTCAACTTTGACCCCTGTAACGTTTCTGAGGTCCTTTGGAAGCTGATTAAAAGGTCTTGGCCCCCTGACAACCAAGTTATTTTCCTTCAGTGTTGAGGAGGTCCCTTGTCGGGCCTTTAATTTGAGAACACTACACATTCTGCCATTCCTATTTTCCATTGTTGTTTGAGTGGTAATTCGGTTTAGTTTGAGGTTTGGTACCAGTTTTTCGATCATTTTCCATATGTAGATTATGGTGTACCTCTCTCTTCTTCTTTCCAGTGCGTACAGATTTAGTTTACGTAGTCTTTCCCAGTAGTTGAGTTCTTTGCAGCCATCAATCTTGGATGTGAAATGTCTCTGCGTTTCTTCTAGTTTATTAGTTTATTTATATATTTATATATATATATATCTGACATTTAAAAAAAGGATGAAATATTTACCGTACCTTCTCTACACATGGGGAATTAGTCCCCATGTGCAAAACACACTCTATGTGATGTCCTCTCAGCTCACAATACTTACACAATTCTTCCAACGGAAGAGTTCTGTCCAAAAGATTTCCTGCGGTTTTTGATGAAGGAATATCATGGCTACCAACATCACCAGTGTAACCCTCCCGTCCCTGTGACTTTTAGTTGTGGGGTTATTTAAAAGATAGAAGGTTTGAACAGAATCCACACGCAATGAAAGAATTGAAAGTATCAATTGAATAAGAAAGTTCTGAGATTTCAACAGATAGTCTGTACAGGGTAGGGCAAAAAAGTTTGTCGTTCGTGCGCAGAGAGTTAATGAGCTGAGAGGATATCGCATAGAGCATGTTTTGAACTAGAGTACTAATTCACCATGTGTAGAGATGGTAGAGTAAATATTTCATGATTTTATTTCAGTTATATATATATATATATATATATATATATATATATATATATATATATATATATATATATATAATGCAAAGCTTTTAAAGTGTCAGATTTGTAAAAATTACCCGCTATATATATACACACACACCTGGCTATGTGTACCTGGTTATGTGAGGTGGAGAGCGCAAGAATCCAACTTACTACTTCACCAGGTCAACTCGAGAGGAGGGGCGACAAGCTTGACCTTCGCGAAATGAGAAATCATCGCGCGAAACCTTTGTAAGTTGTAAGTTATATATATAAAACTTTCATCCTTTCAGATGTTCCGCGCAATGATTCCTCATTTCAGAGAGAGAGAGAGAGAGTAAAACATACAGTAACTAAAATGCAAAAAAATATTCTGAGATTGGATTCTCGACCGATATCCACCTTTCGGGGTTCCTTTGTGGAGAGTCATGACTAGCACAAGATCCCAAATCGGAAGCATTCTATTAACGAGTCTCAAAACAGTCTTTGAAAAATAGTTTTCTTTAAATTATTGGGTCTTTTCCGTTCGGGAGCTAGCAGCGAATTTTAACGAAAATCGGTATACTAATGTAGTTTTGGTCACTGATTTAAAAAATAACTTTCTTTTTTTTTGGAGAAATGAAAAACAAACATGTTAGAGCACTTTAAATAATTAATATGTGTTTTAACTAGCTTAAACTAGTTACGGAGGATTGTGTTAAATTTATCCAGTCACAAACTGCTACTGTTTATGAAAAAGTGCTCTGAGTGTGGGAGAGTGTGTTCCTTTGATAAAAGTATCCAGTTCTTTCGCTGCCGTAAACGTAAACTACACTGGGATAATGTAGGGGAACGTAAACTACACTAGGCACCACAAGGGGACGTAAACTACACTTGCTCCAGAAATAGTAATGAAACTAAATCGATTGCGTACGTTTGCCAAAGAAAAATGTATTTGACGCGGAGAAATATTTTATACAGGGTGTCCCAAAAATTCACTGTGCACCTAGAACTTGCAGAAGGTGCACAACGACTTTTGGGACACCCTGTATAAATGTATTTAAAGTTATATTAATTGAGAAATTACTCTTATATAATTATTAATTAATGCTATAATAACTTATTTTCTTTTTAAATAATGGTCAAAGTTGTCAAAATCTCTGTACCAGAGTCAAATATTGATGACTGTTCCTGTAGATGCATAAAAGACCAACCAACCAAGAAATGAATAATTGACCCCTCAAGACTCTATTCACATCCTATATTAACTTTTGAGGCGCGTATTGTTGTTCAATTTCGGGCGAATGCATTTTGAATAGTTTATTTCAATTTTATGGTGCAATTACGAAGCGCTTCTGTGTCCAAATGTAAAATTTAGATAAATGCCATCATAAAAACATTTGGAAAGAGATCATAAGGCGTAATATACAGGTAATATACAGGTATTTTATATATATATACCTCGCAAGCGAAATACAGGGTGTATCTAAATTATGTTAACACTTCTATGGAAGAATTTTCCCATAGAAGTATTAACATAATATATAACACCTCTATGGAAAGTATTCCTCCATAGAAGTGTTAACATAATTTAGATACACCCTGTATATCACCCCTTTATATTAATTACGATTCTCGTAACAATATGGGAAGGAAAAGAGAAGGAAATTCCACCCCGAGCGCTTTAGGGCCTTCATTATATTTACAGTTCGAGGCAATTCATTTTCTTCATCCCTTCATTTTGAGGCATTTGAGATCCAGACTAAGCTTAATTAAAGGCAGAAAAGCAGGTTTCAAAAGAATTATTTATTCGTAAAGGAAGGCCGATTGTTTTTATATAGACGCCTTTACACGCCGCATAAATTTCTTATGTTCTTGTGGTTCGGAACCCACGTAAAATTGTAGGTCCCCTCCGCCACCACGGAGGACATACACAATACACGAACACAGTTAGGTAGACCAGCCATGAGTGGATCCTAGGGTCTTTGTTGGTCTGAAACATTATAACATTATAACATTATATTGCTCAAAGACATCTTTATACAATAAATTCGTCTGGCGAGAACGCGCATTTTTACTGAGATTCTTTACTGAAATTCTTCGAAGCGGTAAAGTTAAAAAACGGTAAAGTAAAGCAGTAAAGTAAAAAAACGGTAAAGTAAAGCGGTAAAGTAAAAAACGGTAAAGTAAAGCGGTAAAGTAAAAACGGAAATAAAATCTTTTTTAAATAAATAAATCAAAGCATAAATAATATTTACGAAAGATAAAAAAATTGTTTGTATTTTCTTTAATGAAATTACACAACTGAGAATCAAGAAAGCGAAGAGAGAATTAATAGGTGATATTACGAATAAGTATTGTGCACACACACACACACACACACACACCACGTTTTATTACATAAATACGAGACACATGAAATTAATGTTGATTAGAATTTAACAATTATCCACATTGAGGTACATCAAATTTACTTTATTCTTTTTATTATTATTAATGTAATTTATTTACAGTCTATTAGTAACACATGAGATATCCCATATTAAGGTAATTGTTCGATTCCCGGGTGGTTTTTTCATTTGTTTCGTTCTCTCTCTCATCTTGCGCGGAATATCTCCTATACAAGCGTCGTTCTTTACGTTAATTATACTGCGTGTTTGCAGTTAAATATATATTATATATATATATGTACAAAGAGAGAGAGAGAGAGTCGGTACGGTATAAAAAATAATACATATACAAAATACTTAAAAAAAAAGTTACCACATATATATATATATATATATATATATATATATATATACTGTATATATACTGTATATATATATATATACACCAAGCACAAAGTGGTAACATTTGTTTTTGAAGCACCCTGTATATAAAATATGAATTAATTAAAATCCTCGGTACCTTTATTACTTACATCGATGTAGTACATCCCTTAAAGAGAAACGCCTAATGTTAAAAAACAAAGAAACGACATTATCACCATACTAATAATAGCTGTTCAGTCAATGCAGTTAATAGTATGCGAGAGATCACAAAAAAATAATGATGTAAACTTTTGCGACGACATATAACCTTTATTATATATATATATATATATATAGATACATAGATAGATAGATAGATAATGGATTGTATTTGTTTTAAAGTAATTTATTAAATTACTTGATAGAAAATTAAAAATTTTGAATTTTAATTTTAGAAATAAATGAGAAATATTTTTATTAAATTTTTTTCGACCTTTGATAATATTAAAACTTAGTTTTAGGTTTGGAATAATGAATACAACTTAGTTTTAGGTTTGAATAATGAAATGGGATTTTGGAGGCGAATTTTTTTTTTTTATCTCTCTAACTATTTAGCTAATTTGTCTGTCTACTGATTTATCTATCTAACTAGAACCAATTTAGATGAACACTACTGATGTAAATGGTAATATTGTAAGTTCAAATTTCCAGAATGTAAATAAATTCTCGTATTTTGTCCGAATTTGGAATTTCAAGACTGTATAATTTTAAATTTGAATTTGTGGTAAATTGCAATACTGCGCTTTGATTATTAATAAAACAAATGAAGTTCAGAAAGGCGTAAAACTAATACGAAATTATTTTTTATGTGTGTGTGTGTGTGTGATTTATTTAAAGAGAATAAATAATAGAAATATTAAAAAAAAAAATTACAAAGCGCCGAATACTTCAAAAGCCAAGGCAAAAATACGTGGCACTCCCACTAGAACGAAACATTTTGCGTTTTTTTTTAAAATATTGAAAAAGTGGCAAACCATTACAACTCTCCAATAACATTTAGTGTAGTTGTAATATCCCTCAAAAGGAAGTGCGCTACACCCGATATTTATTCATTTTAGAAACAGATTTGACCTTGCTGACATAAACGCGGATAAAGGCGAGCTAAGAAGATTTTAGAGCAGGGGAACGCTTCTTATCTTAAAATTACTGACAATACGAACAGGATACAATGCAGTTTTCCTTGTTGAAAGGATGTTAAAACGGCATATTCAGAACGAGCCAAACTAAAAAAATAAATAAAGATAAAAAAACGACATTCCTTTATTTCTAAACTGTAAAACTATATATATATATATATATATATATATATATATATATATATACACATGTGTATATATATATATATATATATATATATATATATATATATATATAAGGGATGAATTTCACAATTAAACACGTGAAATGAATGAATGATGCAAATTTTCTTTTTCCTTGTGGGTTTGCATCATATATATATATATATATATATATATATATATATATATATATATATATATATTATATATCGGGTGGCCACAAAAAAACTTTACTTAATTCAAAGTTTAATAACTGCAACAATTCAAAACTTATGCGATTGAGCTTTGGCACACATTAACAGATGGTTATAATCTATAATTGCTGGAATTTTCAAATATGTAGGTTCTATAGTTTTGTTACAGTGAACAATTTAAAAGCATATGTCTAAAAATAGCATGCCGAAAATGAATTTGAACTTAACAAAATTTACTTAAACAAATGGTCAATGTGACCACCTCCCTGTTGGTAAACTGCCCTCAATCGCTTCTTCCACGAGGAGATGCACTTTCGAACCTCATCTAAGGTGATATCCTCCCATGCTCTACTGATTTTCTCCTTAAGTTCATCTTCGGTGAATTTGTCTTTCTGGCTGCCGTAAACCTTCACCATGAGGGAATCCCATACTGAATAGTCCATCGGATTACAGTCGGGAGACTGAGGCGGCCATTCATCCTTTTTGATGAAATTAGGGGTCTCTTGCTCTAGATGATTTTGGGTCGCTCGGCTTGTATGGGCGGGTGCCTCATCTTGCTGGAAAATGTAGGCCTCATCAGGATACAGCTGACGACAATCAGGAAGTAACCCATTATCTAACAAGTTGATGTAGCGCTCAGAGTTAACTTTAGTTTCGTTTGTGGCAATAAAATGAATTCGTGTTTTCCCCTTCCATGAAATTCCCGCCGATACCATTACTTTTCTGCTGAATCGTAAGGTTTCATGATAAAGCCTGGAGGGAGGAATGTCCTTTTTCCTTGAACCATAAACCCTGTCATTTTGCCTGTTTTTGGCCACCTCCAACGTGAAATCCTTTTCGTCTGTAAAACACAACTTTTTGCACGTCTTCAGCTGAGTAGCGTTCATATAGGGATTTACAGCGGGTCTTTCTACGCTGTCTTACATTCTGATCACGCCGAGAAACTCGAATTCTCTTGTAGGCCTTCAATTTCAAACGTTTTACAATCCCTTGTACAGAGGAGCGAGAAATCCCAAGGTCGTACGCAATCTGTCTCTGGGAGCGATGAGTTCCTGGTGTATTCTCCTGGGATTGAATCAGTTCCTCCACGGCAGCCTTATTTTCTTCTGTTGAAACACTTTTGGGCCTGCCGCTGCCGGGTTTTCTAGCTGTTGATCCAGTATCCTTTATCTTTCTTATTAAGTTATAAACACTTTGACGAGTCCAGTTCTTTGCGGGGAATTCTCGGACAATCCTATTTCCATTCCAACCTTTTTCCTTGACACATGCTTCTATGATGGCTTTATTACTTTTACTTAACGTCATGCTGGCGGGGTTTTAGCGGAAAAATAAAAGAAAGCAAATTCACATTAGGTTTAGCCTACACCAGCGCGCGTGTCATACTACGCTACATTAGGTTTAGCCTACGCTAGCGCACGTACGTGTCAGATGCACACCAGGCATGCTATTTTTAGACATATGCTTTTAAATTGTTCACTGTAACAAAACTATAGAACCTACATATTTGAAAATTCCAGCAATTATAGATTATATGCATCTGTTAATGTGTGCAAAATCTCAATCGCATAAGTTTTGAATTGTTGCAGTTATTAAACTTTCAATTAAGTAAAGTTTTTTGTGGCCACCCGATATATATGCTCCTCGGTGGTGTAGTGGTTAGCGTCGCTGACTACGAATCCATCGGCCCCGGAATCGGGTCCCGGTGACGGCAGGCGGCGCGCAGCAAAACCCAGCTGTTCATTCTTCCACACATTAAAGAAATTGGTTGTTAGATAAATGGGTACCCTGGGTAGCCTAGTGGTTAAGACGCTGGGCTGCTGGTGGAGTGTGGTTCGGTTTCCGCGTTAAACTGTAGGTCTAAGGTGACGTAACAAGCTTGACCTTCATCAGAATGAACAATTCGGGCGGAAGCAACACCAAAGTTAACAAAGGGTATATATATACACGTTGCATATATATATATATATATATATATAGTCTCTCTATATATATATATATAGAGAGAGAGAGAGAGAGAGAGAGAGAGAGAGAGAGAGAGAAATCCAAAATAGTAGTATGTTGGCATCGAGGACGATGGAGCGCCAGTGCCAAGTGGGGAAAAGAGTGGGAAGTGGTTGGAAATGGGAAAAGGGGTTAGGGAAGAAAGGGGGGAAAAGGGCAAAAAGAGCAAAATTTTAAGCGCAGCTATGTAAACAACGGGTATGATAAGGAGGATGGTCATAAGGGGAAAAATGTATATTATACAGTATATATATATATATATATATATATATGTGTGTGTGTGTGTGTGTGTGTGTGTGTGTGTGTGTGTGTGTGAGAGAGATGGGGGATACGTTTAGAAAGAGTGGATAGGGAATACGTTTAGTGAGAGGGAATGGGGGATGCTGACGCCATACTATGAACTTTAGCGAACACCACTGAGTTTTTGAGGCATTAAAAACCAAAAGATTTTCTCTGCCCTAATCACAGATAGTAGAAAGATCAGAGGTCAGGTGCACAATAGCCGTCCCACGCCGAATCATGGAGAGACTGTTGAGATGGACGCTTTGTGAAGCGGGTGGAGAAGTGAAAGATGGAATTATTAGCATAGGAGTGGATAGGACAAGAAGCGCGACTTAATACATCATTGATAAATAAAAGGAAAAGAGTGGGTGACACGACAGAGCCCTGAGGAACACCACTTAACTTTAGGAGAAAAACAGTGACCATCTACAAACGCAGCTATAAATCGGCCAGAAAGGAAATTAGATATGAAGGCACAGATAGAAGATAGAAACGAAGGAGGGCAGTTTCGAAATTAAAGATTTGTGCCAGACTCCATCAAAAGCCTTTGATATCTAACGCAAGAGCAAAGGTTTCACCGAAATCCCGAAAGGCGACGACCAACAGTCAGAGAAGTATAGAAGAAGATCGCCAGTAGAGCGCTCTTGCGGAACCCACACTGATGATCCGAAAGAAGATTGTGAAAGAGATGTATTTAAGAATCTTTCTATTGAAGATAGATTCAAAAATTTTAGAAAGACAAGAAATCAAAGCAGTTGGACGATAGTTGGAGAGTTGAGCGCGGTCACCCTTTTTGGACAGGCTGAATGAAAGCGAACTTCCAACAGGAAGGAAAAGTTCCAGATAAAAGACAAATACGAAAGTGTTTACCCGGGCAGGGTGTCGGCACAGAAGCACAGTTCTTGAGAATAACAGGAGGAACCCCATTAGGACAGTACGCCTTCCTAGAGTTGAGCCTAGATACGTCAGAATAAACATCTTTGGAAGAGATTCTAATTTCAGACACGGTTTAGTTGGAGGAAGAAATGGAGGAACAACACCGGAATAATCAAGGGTTGAGTTGGAGGCAAAAGTTTGAACGAAGAGTTCAGCTTTATCTGTAGAAGAGACAGTAACTGAGTCTTCGGAATGGAAAAGAGAAGAAAAAGAGAAGGAAAAGAAGAACTAAAGTTGTTGGAGAGGTTCTTGGATTGGCGCCAGAGAGAACGAAAAGAATTAGAATTGGAGAGATTTTCACATTTTTGTCTGATGAAGGAATTTTTGGCGAGTCGAAGAACAGATCTTGCATGATTCCGAGCAGAAATATAAGCTAAGTGAGAGACAGGATTTGGATGGCGATAGTACTTTCTGATAGCCTCCTTTCTGTTGTGGATAGCATTAGCACAAGCAAAGTTAAACCAAGGCTTTTTTGCATTAGTAGTAGGAAACGAATATGGAATATGCGCCTCCATGCCCAAGGAAATCACCTCCGTGATGCGCTGAGCGCACCCAGAGGGCCTCGGCCACGGAAGCTGTAATCATTCCATGGGGAATCAAAGAAGTAATACCTAACGGCCTTCCAATCAGGAGCGCCAAAATGCCAAAGGCGTCTCCTCTTGCGAGGATCCAAAGGCCGAACTGGAGCAATACGACAGGAAACAGATCGAAGGAGTAGCCCAACAGAGAAAAAAGTTTGACAGTGAGAAGAAGGATGAGTGGTGAGAAATAAATCCAGCATGTTGGGCCTATCTCCAAGGTGATCGGGGATACGAGTAGGGTGCTGTACAATCTACTCTAGGTCATTCAGGATAGAGAAGTTGTAAACTAGTTCACCAGGGATGTCACTGAAATGGAAGGAAAGCCAAAGGTGGTGGTGAACATTGAAATATCTTAAAATGGAGTTTGGTCGTTGCGTGCATATCCGCAACATCCACCTTTTGAATGAAATTGAGTAAAGGGAAAGTAGGAAGATACAGAAAAGGTGTTGCTGTCAGTCGTCCTAGGCACCTGAATTTCAGTGAAGAAGAGACAGTGAAGTTTAGAGGAGGAGAAGTGGTGTCCAACACATTGAAAATTTGGCGAAAGGTCACGAACGTTGCAGTTTGTGAAAAGTGAATCAGGCAGAGGCCCAGGACATCTCGATTGGGCAGTAGCAAAACCAGCCATTTTAAAACTAATTAAAATATTTGGTGCAGTGTGGAAATTATGACAGTTAAAATAAACATAAAAGGACCAATTCCCACTTACTACCATTCCCATCCGCGATCCATAAATGGGACTGCTTGAAGTGAGAATTTCAAATTTTGGAAAAGTGTGTCCCGATTTGGAAAAGCGTAAAAGAGACCGTGACGCAAATGCGCTATTTTATATGATAAGTCCATCCTAAAGTGAGAATTCGAACAGTATGAGAATGGATCTATTTGAGAATTTCCTCGCCTGAGGTTCTCATTCGCGGATGGGAAATGGGAAACCCGGATAAACCCGGATAAACAGTTTAATACTTGAGCCTTTACATATTTAAGATAATAATTTTCAAGGTAAATTTCATTATAACTTAACATCAACACGAATTTCCTTATGACATTTAAATGTAATAATCAATTTGAAATTTTTGGATTAAAATTTTTAGCGTGTGTGTATTATTTACTGTATTGCGCACACACACACACACACACACACACACACACACAAGGCTCGGGAGGGGAATCACGGGCCCTAGTGCTTTGACATCTCATGCACCCCCTTTTATCAGGCCTTGCGCACACACACACACACACACACACACACACACACATATACATATATATATATAATACACTGTAGTTAATTTATTCCAGAATTTTGTAATTTGCTCAAAATATTTTGGTAAGAATTTTTGAAAGGAATAATAAAAGTTGAAACGTAATTAAAAACAACAAATTTATAGCTCGAAGGTAGTAATCAAATGCATTAAAATTTCCTCTTAAAAGAAGATGCAAAAATCAATAGATGATGAACGAAATTTCTCACATTTTTTAGCTGCTAAAAAAAACTGAAGAGATAAAATCATTTACATCTAATCATACGGGTTAAAATGTGAGATTTTTATATTTTTTAATAATTTCTAAAGTATAAGAATAGAATATATTGAATTTAATTGTAAAATTTTTTACTTCAAGTTGAAAAATCATCATAAAAATAACAAAAGTCACGACGTTAAAAATAAAAAAAAAATAAAAAAAAAAAAAAATTATGTGTAAGGGGGAAAAAAAATTATTAAAAACGAAATTAAAATTTGTACAAGTTAAAACCCCAAAAATTGAAAAAGAAATATGGAATATGTCGTCTTACAAAGAGCAAATATGTGAATATATATATATATATACACACACACACACATACTTTTAGCTATCTTTTATTAATCATATATTCGGATACAGATTGAAAGACGATTTAAGTCTTTATGGATTCAAACATTAATTAGAATTAAGATAGAGAGATAGTATAAATTTGGAGATACGAAACGCTTAATCGGTTTCCATGTTTATAAAATTGCGAGGCGCAAGTTGCCTTTTCGCTCTCTGGACGAGATAACTTTGGGCCATGAAAGCAGGAAATGACGCTCAGCGCCGTGGGTTTTCAACCCATTCATGGGTTTGGAGCGGATCATTTATAGTGATTTTGGTGTATAGTGATTTCAGAGGTTTACAATTGGAGAAGTTCGAGGGTCACTCTTTACCCATTCGTTGGCATTGCTTCGTGTCTCTCTTCCGATGCCAAAGATGCCCCAACGACCCCAAAGCAAATAGACGGAAAATCCACCAGCTAAATTTCGAAGTCATGATATCTTCCTAAACCTCATTATCCGCTTTATACCGACGCTATTTAGGTAATTATTTAGTTATTCATTTATATATATATATATATATATATATATATATATATATTATATATTATACACACACACACACACACTATAATATATACAGAATATAATTTCATTTTATATTAGAAAAATAAATGAGAAGTATACAGGGTGTTCAAAAAAGAAACGCAATAATTAGGTTATAATAATATATGCATTCTCCAATGGGTTGCGGATCTCTTTCTGAACACCCTGTATTATGTTCCAAGTCTGGTAATCACAAAAATACAGGTAATTCTTGATCTCCCTTTGAGGAAGATGTCTATTTCACTGTAAGAATCACCTCCTCAAACTGTTCTTATGTACAGTATGCATATATATTGGGCAAAATAGTGCAGGTTAGGTTATAATGAGTGGGGCTGAATTATGATTCCTCTTCTAACTAAATTGGGTTGAAAATGTTTGTATAAAAACTTATGATGATTACTGATAATTTTATGTTAGAATTTCAACAGAATTAAACTAAAAGCATGGATAAACAGAAGGTTTGAAATTAGAGAGATTATGAATGCTTGGACAAATTTGTGTAGAGCAAGTCTAAAGTGATATTAATGTACTTGTGATTGTAACGATTGCATCTATGTTGCCTTGGGAGGGAAACACAAACTTGCGTGCATCTTACTCCTGAGGAATCATGTACCCGAACAAAGCGAGGAATGTCCGTGACGCAAACTAATGTCACAACCACGAAAGTGATTGTGAATTTGACGCCGCATTGGATTATGATAACACAAAGTATTGTTGCTTTCATTGGTGATGAGCCACGTACGAAAGCCTCGCTAATACGTTAACCCTCTTTATACTTGATAAAGATGCTGCGAGTTGCTCGTACCTTGAATAGGTGTCTGGTCGGAACAGGTGTTCTGTAAAATATAATGAAGCCTTTCTCTTAGTTATTACCTCATCTGTTGACATGTGAATTACAAACACGTATAATGATAATATGAACGCATAACCTCGCATTTTTCCATATGGAGAACTTATCCCATACCAGGATTCGAACCTGAGCGATTTGACTCGGAGACATGGCCAGTGACCATTCGGCTACAACCTTACTTTATGATGGCTTCGAACGACGGTTTAGGATTGACCTGCGTCGATCCATCTGCAGCATCCTGCCTCATTTGCGGGATTTGGTGGAGAAGGGGACTGGTTTCCGATCTCTTACTGCCTTCGTAGCCAGCCAAACATGGATGGTGAGGGGCTTTACACAAGAACCTGTTCAGATGGTTCTTGAAATTATTCAGGTTGGTGTGCTCGAAGTTCCTCAGTTCTTTGGGCTCTGCATTAAAAAGTTTTGAGCCACCACGTATTCCGAGGGTATTTTACATCCTCGTTCTCATGGCCCCATGCCCCTCCTGGCGACATTTCATCACTGGAGGGAAACCCAAAATGCGTTCGCGTCCAGAGGTGCTTTCAACCCCATTGCACTCCAGTCAATGGACAACATTTATATGTTTCCCTTGGGTGATGAGATATCGCCAGGGTAGTGTGAACTTTTATCCTATCGTAGTCAAACGGTCAACGCCTGCTGTCCCCTGAGTCAGAGGTTCCGGGTTCAAATCCCGATGGAGGCTAAATTTTGCATATATATATTATATATATATACTGAGCGGAAGAAAAATCGGCCCACTTGGAATATCGCGAAAAGCAAAAATGTGGGCAAGCTTCTGTTTATAAAAGTTTTAAAATTTGAAAATATAGTCTATGAGGCAACCAAATAACGATACAAAACAACGTCAGTTGCGAACACACTAGCTGTAACGAATTTTCGACTTCTTTTAGGAATTCGACAGTCTGACATTTAGTTGCTCTTAAGACTGCTAGTGTCACTTTTTTCTTCCACTAGTGGGAGTAGGCATTTGCGTTTAGTAACAGATAGACTTCTAATTCCTTTGGTTTCAGAATTGGACATTTACAATGGAATTGAGTGCCGTGAACGTCGCAAGAGTCGTCGCCCTAATTGAAGATGGTCGGAGTCAGCGTTACGTCGCCGATGCGCTAGGAATTCCAAGAACAACAGTTCGACGTGTTTACCAACGTTATGTGGAGACAGGAGAGTACACCTGAAGACCAGGATCTGGAAAATCTCTCTGTATATCTGCCCGTGACGATCGTTTCATCGTCTTGAGTGTTTTGCGAGATCGTCGCTTGACTACCACAAACGTCCGTAATGAGCTGGAAAGGTCTCGAGACGTCAGTGTATCGGAGCGAACCGTTAGAAGGAGACTTATGGAAAGTGGTTTACATGCTAGATGTCCAGCAATGGGCCCGGAATTGCTCCCACACCACCGCAATGCTCGTCTTGCTTTCGCTCGTTGGCATGTGAATTGGACTATGGTCCAATGGGGACGAGTATTGTTTACGGACGAATCAAGATTTAATCTTCGAACATTCGATGGACGGGAAAGAGTGTGGAGGAGAACAGGAGAAAGATTCGCCCCGTGCACTTTTACGGAGAGGGTTGCTTTTAGAGGAGGCTCAGTCATGGTCTGGGGTGGTATCACTTCAAACTCGCGCACAGAGCTCGTCGTTGTTGGGGGTGGGTCATTGACGTCCGCAAGATACGTGAAAGAGATCTTGCTGGAGCATGTGGTCCCTTTTGCTCCTTTCGTTGGCGAAGACTTCCTTCTACAGCACGATAACGCTAGACCCCATGCGGCAAGAGCCGTTAGCGATTTCCTTGACGAAGCTGGAATTCGTCGGATCGAGTGGCCTTCCCGAAGTCCGGACCTGAACCCCATAGAACATCTCTGGAACACGATGGAACGGCGTCTTAGAGCTCGTCTAGTAGCCACTAACACTACAGGAGCTACAACAAGCTTTAACTGAAGAGTGGGAGGGAATCCCACAGGATGTGATCGCCGATCTCATTCATGGGATGAATCGACGAATGGCTGCAGTCATTCAAGCTATGAGAGACATCACAAGTTTTTTTTTTGTTGTTTTATTGTTTTTTTAATTTTTTTTTGTTTTTGTCAAATCTTTGTTTTTTTGAGTTACAATTTTTTGTACAGTATTTTTTTATAATACATTGTATTAAGTTGTTTGAAGATTTTTTAATGTCATAGACTAAATTTTTTAATTTTAAAACATAAACCCACTTTTTTGCCCACTTTTTTGTTTTTCGCAATATTCCAAGTGGGCCGATTTTTCTGCCGCTACATATCTATATCTATATATATATATATATATATATATATATATATATATATATATATATATATATGTATTATTTTTTAAATATTATATTATTAAAGTTAAAAGCAATTTTAGGATAATTTATAATTTAAAAGAAAAATAAAATGTCGACATGTTTCGGTTACACACTGGGATCTTTTATCAAGTCTTATAATGAAGGTATTCGTAATCCAACTATCAAATGCACACTGAAATAAATAACAATATATTAGAAATTACCAAACCATCTTGCAAAAGTTTAACAATTTGTACATCATCAACTGCAAAAAAAATTTATATATATATATTTTTATCCATAAAATCCTGTCATTTTTTTAATAAAAACCAAATATATTAAATTAAAAATATTTAAGCTTTATTATAAAGGATAAACAAAAGAATTAACGTGCAAGATATCAGATTTCAACATCTCATCCATCATTATCTTGACAATGTTGTAATATTCTTTCGAAATTAGTGAGACCACCTTCAAATTCGTGGGAGGTCATTGCGTTTACTTCGTGTAATTCTTTGTCTAAACTCTCCTAAATCTTTATAGGTTTAGCTGCATAGACATTAGTTTTGATCTTCCCACAAAGGTAGAGCTCAAATGGTGTAAGATCGGGTGACTGGTGAGTCCATTCAATGTGGCAACAACGTCCAATCCATATTTCTATAGAGTAAAGTTTCGTCAAAGAAGGCCGAAAGGTTACAGCATAAACATGTGGGGCCCCGTCTTTCTGGAATATCAATTTATCCAAAAGGTTTCACTCTACACTCGAAACGAAGAGAATCTGCAGTATTTTCAGGTATGGGTCATCGAAAAAAATGGGCCAGAAATTTTATCCCCTTATAAAAGAACACCTGACATTAACCTCAGGGTAGTCTACCTCCTGTTTCCTCACATTCGCCTCAAAATTCGTCAGTTATGTTTGTTAACTTTGCCACTGACGTGGAAAGTAGCTTCGCCTGAGAAACAACCAACCTAGAAATTTGTTCAGTTTTATAAACTTCATCAGTTTAGAACACGTGTCAATGCGCCTGCCATAATCCCCCTCCAGGAGTGCTTCACCTAATTATAAAATTCAACAGTTTAGAACACATGTTAATGCGCCTGTCATAATCTCCCTCCAGGAGTGCTTCAACTGAAGTAATTTTGTAAAGCTACATGTGAAGCGTACCTCGAATAACATTATAGACGCCCTTGGCATTCCCTAGTTCAGTGGAAGCACGATGTACAGATTTTGGGGGGATTTCGCTTGCTCAAAACATTCAAGGACACGTTCGACGTCTTCCTTCGAGGCCTAAGCATGACCTTCCTGATCGTGATAAACCCTGAGTTAAACTAGTTTTCTTAAACTTCTCCAACCAACTGTATTGTGACATATGATAATAAAAACCCACTCTAATAGACAGAGTTTATTTCCACAACAGTTTCGATGCCCACTGGCATCCTCTTCGGGTAGATACAGAAAAACGAATAGTTTTTATTACCATATTTTGACCTTCACGTAGAAGAGTGAATTTTTTGCACTTGTATTGTGACATTTTCGTTGGTGGAACCATTTATACTCTTTCTCTAAATTTGTTCCGAACTGTTATTATATTTATATTTAGCTAACTATAATAGGCACTGTGCCATCTCGTCTTTAATTGCGTTTATCTTTTTTATATATTCGCCATTTCTTTTCTATTACATGCAAGATCGTAACAGGATTATATATATATATATTATATATATACTGGGTGATCCAGATAAATGGGACCCATAAAAAAAAGCCAAATATTCTTAATATTTAATTCCTTTCATAAAAACTATATATCATTCGAAAGAGTAGAGTTACAAGTTTATTATGAAATATTTATTTTTTAAAAATGACTCCTTTCAAATGTGCTCCATTAGTTGCCAAGCATTCCAGTGTTCTCGCTTGTAAGTTCTGCATCACTTTTGCAAGAGTGTGCGGTGGTATGGCCTGTATCTCATTTGTGATGGCGACCTTCAATTCTTGCAAGGTCGTTGGGTTATTTCTGTAGACCCTACTCTTTAAATATCCCCAGAGATAATAATCTAAGGGAGAAAAATCCGGAGACCTTGCGGGCCATTCAACGTCTCCAAATCTTGAGATTAACTCGCCTGGAAACGTTTGACGCAAAACTGCCATGCAGTTCCTCGTGGTATGGCAGGTAGCTCCGTCTTGTTGGAACCAGTGGTTTTCTAGACAAAGATCTCTTAATTTAGGAATAAGGAAATCGGTCAACATTTTTTCGTAGCGATCACCATTTACAGTGACCGTGTTTCCGGTGGAATCTTCGAAAAAGTACGGCCCTATGATCTGAGATGCAGTAAGACCACACCAAACAGTTACACGCTGACTATGCAACGGGACTTCGGTAATATTCAATGGATTTTCTGTTGCCCAGAAACGACAATTTTGTTTGTTTACAGTTCCATTCAAGTGAAAATGGGCTTCGTCTGACATAATCAAAGTTGCTAGAAAATTGGTGGTGTCATTTACCTTCTGTTGGATCCATTGACAGAATTGTCGTCTTCGTGCGAAATCTCCATCGTTTAGTTGTTGCACTGTTTGAATTTTATATGGAAAGAGCATTAAATTTTGCTTGAATATACGGTGTGTTGTTGTTCCATATCCAACTCCTAACAGCTGAGAGGCACGTCTGATGCTTATGTTAGGATTATCCTGTACAATTTCATGAGTTCTGTTAATGATCTCGTCTATCCTTGCTGTGCGCACTCTTCCAGTTGGTTTTCTTTTTCCAATGCTGCCAGTTAGGGAAAAATTTCTGACACACTGACGGATTACTTTCTTAGAAGGTGATTTTGACATCTGAAAATTTGTCTTGAAAGATCTTTGAGCTGAAACTACACTTCTTCCATGCTCATAATATTGCTCAGTTATGAAACGCAGCTGTTCCACAGTCCATGCAGTCATCTTGAAGGGTTAGTTTTAACTAACACTTTTATTTTGTTTTGTATCTTATCTTGTCTTGTATTGTCAAAACCTATACAATCCTGTACAAACTTGTAACTATCCTCTTTCGAATGATGCGTATGATTTTATAAAAGAACTTATACTTTAAGAGTTACAGGGGTTTCTTTTGGGTCCCATTTCTCTGGATCACCCTTTTTATATATATATATATACATTATATATATATATATATATATATATATATATATATATATATACAGGGTGGCGCAAAAGTCGCGCATCATAAGAATTTTCAATGTTGATTATAATATATTATTTTTTCTTTTAGGTAGGGGATGGCTGCTAAATTAATAATAGACAAGAGGGTGAGCTTGGTTTTAATGTATAGAATACCAGGTACAACAAATCGATGAATCGGTACAGATTTGTTGTACCTGGTATTCCATACATTAAAACCAAGCTCACCCTCTCGTTTAGTGTTAATTTCGCAGCCAATCCCTACCTAAAAGAAAAAAAAAATATTATAATCAACACTGAAAATTCCTATGATGCGCGACTTTTGCGCCACCCTGTATATATATATATATATATATATATATATATATATATACATTCAACTGCAAAGAACACGCAGTATAAATAACGTAAAGAACGACGCATTGGGCATTGGTTTCTGCGAGTATGTAGAAGAATTACGGCATTTGGAAGAGTGAAGTCCATGGTGTAATGGTATCGCGTCTGACCGGCAATCGGAAGATCCCGGATTCGATTCCCAGGTGGTACTTCATTTTTTCATTTGTTCCGTTTTCTCTCTCTCGTCTTGCGCGGAATATCTCCTATACAAGCGTCGTTCTTTACGATATATATATATATATATGTGTGTGTGTGTGTGTGTGTGTGTATATATATATATATATACACACAGGTTCGGAGTTATCAAAAAGAGAAAACCCAAAAATTAAAAATCCAAATCCTTACCTTGAAATTATTACATGAAATAAAACACAACCAACTACTTTTCTGCAATTTCAATTTCCTGTTTTTTAACACTTTTCCTGTTTGGTTGCAAGATGAGACAAGCGATAAGGTTCTTTTTGAAGGATTCATGCAACTGACTCCGAGGAGTTCTTTAGGGGTCCGTCCTGTCTTCTATCTTGTCTTTCCCTCACAGTAATAAATCTTTTCCTCACCGCAACCAATCCAATTCACTGCATTGAATAAAATATATGACTTTTCATACTGTCTCTAATCAAAGATGCCTGTCTGAGACTGTATACTGCTAATCTATTATTAATTTTATTCTTCTACAGGGTGGTCCATAAGTTCCAATAGGTTATAATTAAATAATTACTAAGGAATGAATATTTGTCGAGATGGTTAGATTTAGCGCTTTGAAAAATGAGTAAATATTTCTGAACTTATTATAAACTTTTTACTTTGCTTGATTTTTTGTATTTTCACTTTAATTATAACCGATTGGGACTTATGGGTCACCCTGTATAGTCATAAAAAAATAACTTTTTCTAAACTTATTATAAACTTTTTACTTTGTTCGATTTTTTTTGTATTTTCGCTTTGATTATAACCGATTGGGACTTATGAGGCCACCCTGTATGTACGTAATAAGAAACTCATTCAACTGCTATTTATTTATAAAAGGAAAAGTACAGTGTTTAATTTTCCATCCCACAAACAAATATTGACTGTATTGACTATATTGACTGTGTTGACTGTATTGACTGTGTTGACTCTATTGACTATACTGACTGTGTTGACTGTGTTGACTGTATTGACTGTGTTGACTGTGTTGACTCTATTGACTATACTGACTGTGTTGACTGTGTTGACTGTATTGACTGTGTTGACTATATTGACTGTGTTGACTGTATTGACTGTGTTGACTATATTGACTGTGTTGACTATATTGACTGTGTTGACTCTATTGACTATATTGACTGTGTTGACTGCATCGACTGTATTGACTGTGTTGACTCTATTGACTATATTGACTGTGTTGACTGTGTTGACTCTATTGACTATACTGACTGTGTTGACTGTGTTGACTGTATTGACTGTGTTGACTGTGTTGACTCTATTGACTATACTGACTGTGTTGACTGTATTGACTGTGTTGACTGTGTTGACTATATTGACTGTGTTGACTGTATCGACTGTGTTGACTGTATTGACTGTGTTGACTATATTGACTGTGTTGACTATATTGACTGTGTTGACTGTGTTGACTCTATTGACTATATTGACTGTGTTGACTGTATCGACTGTATTGACTGTGTTGACTCTATTGACTATATTGACTGTGTTGACTGTATTGACTGTATTGACTCTATTGACTATATTGACTGTATTGACTGTATTGACTGTGTTGACTCTATTGACTATATTGACTGTATTGACTGTGTTGACTCTATTGACTATATTGACTGTGTTGACTGTGTTGACTATATTGACTGTGTTGACTGTATCGACTGTGTTGACTGTATTGACTGTGTTGGCTATATTGACTGTGTTGACTGCATTGACTGTTAAAGTCTTACGAATATGGAAAGAAAGGAAAATCATAGGAGTGAAAAACTGGAAACCAGAAGAAAACGAACCCGTGTAACACGTGGTATCAAAGTCAAAGCTCTTACCATACAACCACATCACCCTGCATGGAAACCCCCCTACCCAAAAAGTTAAGTTTTGTACCCAAAATGCCTTTTTCTTTCTTGCTATCTTATATACAGGGTGTCCCATAAGTCCAGTCCCACAGGAAAATTCATTTTAAATTAAATTTACAAAAGTAATACATTAGAACTGTTCCTCAGGAGTGTAACTCACTGCTATGTTAGCCGTTGCTTATTATTCTACCCGCAACAAAAAAAACAAAAAACCCAGACTAGTATACTACTTTTGTAAATTTAATTTAAAATAAAATTTCATACGAAACCGGACTTATGGTATACCCTGTATAATGGTTATTTAATTTAAAACATTTATTTTACCAATATGGTAAAATTTTCGACTTTTTTTTTTTTTTTTTTTTTCCAAAATTCTGTTCGAGTTATTCATGAATTTATGAGAGAGAGAGGCTAAAAACCCCAAAATTTAGCTCCATAAATGTAAAGACGAGAGAGAGAAAAAAAAATGTAAGAAATGAAATTACTGACACTTTTCCACACCAACGTACGTGAAACTGGAATACTCCGAATTCACCCTGTAATTTTGTAAGTTTTAAATACTTGTTCGTGATTTCGTTATGATAAAAACCTTTCCTTTTTATCTGTTTTTAAAATCTTTCTACAAAAAACTTACTTTTTAGTCCAAAGAAGTGCAGCATATTTGGACGTTCATTACAGTTATAGGTCGAAAAAAAATTTTTCTTTTTTTTTTTTACCTTTGTTGCTAACGTAAGCAGTCGTAAGCAGTTGTTTATTCTTAATAATAAGAATGTTAATTGATATTTATATTCTATTAGTAATTTTTGGGTTTGTTTACATGTTCTGAAGTCTTGTGTGTATATATATGTGTGTGTATATATATATAGCTAAGAGTTGCGTTCGCTTCTCTTCGGTGATATCTTTTCTATCACTTCCCTTCTACAAGCGAAATAGCTATTACTCTTTTGTAAGAGCCGTTTCTAGGGTTCAATTTACCGTAGGTTAACTTAGGTTAGGTTAAACTAATCAAACCTAAAATAAAATAAAAAAAACAAAAAAAAACTGGGTATGTAAAATCTTTCGAAAAATAATCGTTCTATACGATAAAAGAGCGCATTTCCTAAACATTCAATGGAACCGATCCCTACCTTAATGCAAGCGTAAGTGATTACAAATTTGAAGAAAACAAAAAGTGCAACTTGCAAAAACTAACGTAACTCTCAAACGACCACCAACGAAAATGGAGGAGGAATTTGCACTCTTATAAGTAAGTGTATATATATATACACACACACACACACACAGTCTATATATAATATATATCGTCATTAACAAAAATTGCCCTAAGAATTAAAAAAAAAAATTCTTTGCATAATAATGAACGTATAATCTGCTAACGAGTGGTGGAAATAGAACGTACAATTCTAAAAACCGTAATTAATTTTTTTCTGTAATGATCGCATCGATCAATCATGGTTCATTTTGGGTCATTCAAACACGTCGATAACCGACAATTTGAGCGAGCGTTTCGGGTCATTTCTAACACCTTTGTGGCAGTTGCGAAGCTCAGAGTTTGGCGTTCAGTTCTGGTCCGAATGAGGTTCTAGAATGCGATCGGAGAGGCTTTGTTTTAAAAGGAAGAAGACGATTGAATATCAATACTGAATTCTTAGTTAGAATTTTTTTGTACAGTTTTCTTTTTTTCTTTATTAGGTTCTCATTGTATTTATTAGGTTCTCATTTATTAGGTTCTCATTTATTAGGTTCTCATTTATCATGTTCTCATTTATTGGGTCCTCATTTATTATGTTTTCATTTATTGGGTTCTCATTTATTAGGTTCTCATTTATTAGGTTCTCATTTATTGGATTCTCATTTATTGGGTTATCATTTATTAGGTTCTCATTTATTAGGTTCCCATTTATTGGGTTCTCATTTATTAGGTTCTCATTTATTGGGTTCTCATTTAATGGGTTCTCATTTATTAGGTTCTCATTTATTAGGTTCTCATTGATTAGGTTCTCATTTATTAGGTTCTCATTTATTAGGTTCTCATTGTATTTAATCAATTATATACAAACATTATTCATTATTATTATTATTATTATTATTATCGTTATATTTTATATGAAGCAAGACGCTAAAGAAAGAATTTTAATTAAACGCTATGGGGAGGTCTCAAAATCAAAGAATTCACTATTTCTAATTCACTCAATTTCAGTAGAAATAAACATCTTTCATATCTATTTGAAACATTGGCATGAATCGACATTTACAAAAACGGGAGTCGATTATAATGACTGATAAATTCATTTTCTCAATCAATAACAATTATATTTTACCTCGTAATTTCAAGTCGCCTTAAACTATACGCGAATACATCATCCAGATGGACGTTAATGCTTGGTCATTAATTAAAACTCTAAGAAGGTACGCCATAATTGAGCGCAAAGAAACGTTGCAAAGGGGGTAATTCCATTGATGGACTACTCCACTACACTTACATTCAAAGTAGTTAGAACTAGTATCGATAAAATACTTCTTTTAGACGATAGTGAAAAATTTATACGAAACTTTCGAATACGGAGCGGACATTTCCAGTTTGGACAAAACGTGTTCGTATGGATGGAATTTAAACTTATTATTATTTATGGTAAATATTTATTACCATTTTTTTTTTTTTAGTTAAATGAAGCCAGTATGCAAAGAATCATAAAAGTCGGAAAGTTGTACTCCTTCGGCAGCATTTTGGGTAGAAGAGCATTTTGGCAAATTATAATTGTAAGTGGTTTTTGACATTTAAATAGCCACTGTATATAATTTGTGTATACTTTCTACTCTCATTAAATAGAAGAGCTGTACAGTTTGAGGTGTTACGCAGTATATATATATATATTGAGAGAGAGAGAGAGAGAGAGAGAGAGAGAGAGAGAGAGAGAGAGAGAGAGAGATAGAAATGGTGCGTCTCACTCGTAAATTGTATTAAAAATCCCTGTTTTCAAACTTTTTAGACAAACCATCAGTGGATCACCCCATCCCACGTAGTTTTAAGACCAGTACGGACAACTTACAAGAAAAATGAGAGAGGTTGATTGTATAGAAGTTATAAAATTGGTTGATATGAGCCATTCGTTTTGCTCTTAGCACCCTGTGAACTGGTTGAATTAGTTCGAAGTTCAAAAAGGGGTAGCTGTGTTATGACTTCATAATTATGTTTACGGGTGTCCATATCAGTGGAAATTGTTGAGATACGGACTTGAATCTCAGCATGGTTGACTTCTATATGGAACTGGACCAATGGCAAAGTAAAAAGGGATTTGGTGTGAATTATCCAAAAGAATTAGGAATTCAAACCAGACAAACATGCGCGCATGGAAAATGGTGTTCGCAGGTGGGTAACTAAACGTTTCAATCACAGTCATAGCCAAAAACAGAAGCATTTCGAGTGATTCTCTATCCCTTCGTTTATACTTAAACTATATTAAAAGCGAGGAAGAACATTCGGTGCTCTTCCAATACGTGCTCTACCGTAAATTGTACATTCCAATATGTGCTAACTAACGAAAATATCACGACCTAATCTAACCAATCGTTAGGTCAATTGTACGCCCTTGACGATTGGTTAGGTTAGGTCATGATATTTTTGTTAGTTAGCACATATTGGAATGTAAATTTTACGGTAGAGCACTTATTGGAAGAGCACCGAACATTCCATGATGTTCAGTGACTGAAACTTTTTAGAAAATAGAATTTAGATCTTTCAAAAGAGGATAAAATAGGGTTAGAATGATTACTTGGGAGTCAAGAGAAAGTTCAACTCTGTACGAATGATGGAACCTTGAAGAAAAAGCGCGAAATTCTTGTTAACCAATATTTTTTTTAACTTTCAAAGTATGAAAACGTTAAATTTCATATCTGCAAACTTTTTCATTATTATTATTTGATCCTTATTCTTTACGCCCACGCTTCTCAAACTAGGGGTCGCGTAAATATTATTGGGGGTCGCAGAAACATTTGAAAATATTATTTTTTTCATAAATATACAGTGTTAGTACCTATTGCTTTTATGACATTGAGTGAAGGGTCGCGAAAAAATTTGTCTGATCCAAAGGGGTCGCGAGTGAAAAAAGTTTGAGAAGCCCTGCTTTACGCTATTAATAAGGTTCTTTCGTTTTGAATGTCTGCATGTGTGTGTGTGTGTATGTGTGTGTGTGTGTCTTCTTCACTATATATATATATATATGGAATATCATGCATGAACACGCACGATTTTTTATGAAGAAAACATCGCCCTCACCAAGATTCGAATCTACCACCTCTTCGGTAGAAGGTGATGGCGCGAGTCACTACACTATAACGGCATAGAAGTTAATACAACTTGTCATATCTTTAAACAACCTAGGAAACGCGTAACGCTTTCGCGTCCAGAGTCATCTTACGTGTTAACCCTCCCGCACTCGAGGTAATGACCAGCATTTTATTCAAACTATCTGGTGCAACGCCGGAATCCCATAAATGGAGGGTTAACACGTAACATGCCTCTTGATACGAAAGCATTATGCATTTTCTCGGTTGTTTAGAAATATGACAAGTTGGGTTAGCATTTATCCCGTCGTAGCGTAGTGGCTAGCGACCTTACCTTCTACTCAAGAGATGGTGAGTTCCAACACTGACGGGGCCGGTTTTTAACTTATATACATGTGTATATGTTTGTGTGTATGTTTGTATATATATATATATGTATACACACGAGCCCTCGCTTCTGATCATTTGTGCGCAGCCCCGTATATATACACACACACACACACACACACACACGGGTTTAAACTTTAAACTGAGATATTTCTTTGCGTAGCCCGTAAATTTATTTGGCTCGACTCGTAACTGGGCGCTCGCGCAGTTAACGGGTTAACGACTGATAAATAATAGTTTTCTTACGATTTGGTTATGATAGTCCTTAGAGTTTTTCATCTTCCCTTCATCGCGAGCTTGGAAATGGTTTATCCAGTTTCGAATTTCTTTGTTAGTTGGGGAAGTTGGTGGGGTGTTAAAATCCATTGGGATATTAAATTCAGCTTCTATTTTATTATATTCAATTGTATTATATGTGTAAAAGCAGACTTCTCTTTCAATTTGTTATTTTGTAATAATTTAGATATAAAAAATGTATACGTTTTATATACATATATATATATATATATTATATATATATATATATATATAGGTGTTCTAAAATTACGTAGTTAAACTTTTATATGAACGCAATATCTTAACGAAAATTATACGATATTTAACAATTTTATTTCAAATACAGCAACAATAAGAACAACAACAACAATAATTGTTTATTTTAGAGGTTCACAGTGTCTTCCTTCAACTTTAACACATTGTTCACAACGTCCAACTACTGATCGACAGACATAAAAGTTACCTACGTAATTTTAATATATATATTTGATCTAATCTACAAGGAAAAAGAAAAATGATTCCAAGGTCTTTCGTGTATTCAGAAGTACACCTCGTCAGGAATGTAAATTCATCCCATATATATATATATATATATATATATATATATATATATTAATATATATATATATATATATATATATATATACACACACACACACACACACACATATATATATATGATTGAACTCAGAATGGTCCCCTGAGGTTTTATATGATACATACACAACCGTGCATGGAACAAGGAACTCTTCTGGGAAAATTAAATCCACTATAGTCCGAATAAATAATGGTAAATGACAAATACTATAGTTTTTTTCTTTTTCATGATATTAGCCCGATGTGGGCAACGGGTCACTCGCAAAGAGGCCCTAAAAATATAGCTTTCCTCATCAGCTATCTGCAAAGCAGATAGGATCCAGCTTTAGGACAGGATCTAGGGTTTAAAGCATCCCAGCCCAACTATATTCAGAACCTCAATATAAGCAAAAGACGCGTTGCATTCACGTCGGATTGAATACATCAAAGAAAAGGGGATAACTATTGTATTTTTAGCCAAAAACAAAAACTTAAACCTCAAATGGCAAAATTGAGCGTCCACTTTTCAAGGCATATAACATGATGGGATGCAACGAGTCTTTTGCTTATATTGAGGTTCTGAATATAGTTGGGCTGCGATCCTATCTGCTTTGCAGATAGCTGGTGAGGGAAGCTATATTTTTGGGGCCTCTTTGCGAGTGACCCGTTGCCCACGTCGGGGGGTAACATCATGAAAAAGAAAAAATATAGTGTTTGTCATTTACCATTATTTATTCGGACTATAGTGGATTTAATTTTCCCAGAAGAGTTCCTTGTTCTATGCACTGTCTGTGTGTATATATATATATATATATATATATATATATATATATATATATATATATACACACACAACTTGGAATCTTGGAAAAGTTCCGTGCGATGATTCCTTACCACACGGAGGTCAGGCTCGTGGCTCCACGTTTACAGCTAGCTTGGTGGAAGAGAGAGTTACTTTTTTGAGCTCTCCATCTCACATACGCAGGTACACCCGGCTCATCTGGAATCGCCCTGAGCCAGGTGTCTGCTCTTCTTTTGAAAACGTCCACATGAACATCAGTACAATTTCTTATTTGTTTTGGTAACTGCTTAAATAGTTTGGATCGTCTGACGACAAAGTTATTTTCTTTCAAATTTGAGGATTTATCTTGTCTAACCTGTTTTTGTGAAACACTACATACTCTGCCTTCCTCATTTTCCAATGTCGTTTGGGTGGTTATCGGGTTCAGTTTGACGTTAGTCACTTGTTTTTCTATTGTTTTCATAGGTATCTTATGGTCTATCTCTTTCTTCTTTCGAGAGAATATAGGTTTAATTTACGTAATTTTTCCCAGTGATTTAGTTCTTTGAACTTTTTGAGCTGATTAATTTCTTCTTTTGTATATGGAGGTATCAAGACTGGGTATAGTATTCTAGTTTGGTATGAGTAATGTTTTCAGGCAAGGAATCAATACATTCTTGTTCTTTGTTTTAAAAGTCCTTATTATCGGTGTTGTTATGCATTTTGGTTGGTTTACTGTTATCTAAGTTTATGTCTAAACTCGTCGGTCATTATAACTCCTAAATCTTTTGCTTTTGGGTTTCTCTGAATTTTCTGTTTATTTGGGGTATACTTTATTTGGGGTATTTGATTTAGTTCCTCATTTTGGATCAATGAAAGAAAGCCACCCCCAAACGGGTCGGGGGTGGCTTTCTTTCATTGATTTGTAAGTTATCTAGGTAGGTAGGTTATTTAGGTTAGGTTAGGTTAAGTTGTGATGTGATAGTTAGTTTAAATGAAAATATTATGACTTAACCTACCCAATCATCAAGGGCATACAGTAATAAATAATAAACAAGTCCTCATGAAGGTGTTTTTACTTACATTCTTTACTTTAGTGATTTTGGGGGGGTGGCATTGTTTACTGATCATTTTTTAAGGTGGCATTGTTTACTAGAAACTTTTGGGGGTGGTTTTCTTTCATTATCCCGCAATTTTTTTTCCTCTTAACAACTGAAACTTTATGGTGTTGAAGGTCATGTTGTCTTCTGACTATCTGTACATTCTGCTTGTATCCTTTTGTTGTAAAGCTTCTACGCTTTCTGAGTTGCTATTTTTTCAGCTAATTTTATGTATTTTCAACAAAGAATGTTACTCTTCTATTGTGGGTTACTTCGTTGGCTATGTCTGTTAGCATAATAATAACAATGAATAGGAGTGGAACTAATGCTGTTCCTTGTGGTACTCAGCTACGTACTTCCAATTCTGATGATAACCTTGGATTTTTACGATTTGCTTGATATTGTCTGAGGAAATTTTAGATCCATTTTTTCATTTCGTTTATTATCCCTCAAATGTTCAATTTGGTTAAATATTAACGTAGTTTTCATATATATATATATATATATATATATATATATATATATATATATATATATATATATATATATATATATATAAAATCGTAAGTGTATATCATATATCTATCTATCTATCTATCTTTTCTCTCTCTCTCTTTCTTTGTCATCATTACGATATCGTTACAAAATAACCGAAATAAAGTTACTAAAAAGTTAAACTTTCGAAATTAAATAAAAAATTAATTTGTCTACTTTCCTCCTCTTACGTACTTAACTACAAACAAGTCAGATAAAACCTATTCCGTAAACCAATCAAACGTTTAGTAAACACACACACACACACACACACACACACACACACACACACACTGTATGTGAATTTCATTTAAAATTTGTTTTCGATTCGTTTAATAATTTTCCTTCAATGAAAAGAATTCTTACAAAAGAATAATGACGGATTCAAGCCACGAAAATCGATTGAATTTCGGTTTTTACTCCTCACCTTTTCGGTTTTCACTCTTCACCTTTTCGGTTTTTACTCTTCTCCTCTTCACTCATACTTTGATAATGAGGAAAAGTGATATTTAAATAATTGTTTTCAAACAAACTGAATGCCTGTAGTTATAAAGTATGCAACATATACCATAATGTAAAGAAGAATAAAAAAAATATATATATACAGGGTGTCCAATAAGTCCGGTCTCATAGGAAACTTTATTTTAAATTAAATTTACAAAAATAATGCATTAGAACTAAATCAAATGCTGAAATTTATGTCTTGTTTTGGGAACTTTTTTTTTGTTGCAGGTAGAATAACACACACTGGCTAATATGAAAGTGAGTTACACTCCTGAGAAAAAGGCGGAAATTCTTTTCCTGAGGAGTATAACTCACTTCCATATTAGCCATTGCGTGTTATTCTACCTGCAACAAAAAAAAAGGTCCCAAAACAAGACATCAGTTTGAACATTTGTTTTAGTTCTTATACTTTTGTAAATTTAATATTAAAATACATTTTCTTATGAGACCGAACTTATGGGACACCCTGTATAATATATATATATATATATATTACAGTCAGTGTGTGAAACCAGTCATTTTGACGTAACATTTTGACGTAACACTTTGACGTAACATTTTTACGTAACATTTTGACGTAGCTTTATGACGTAACTTTTTGACGTAACATTTTTACGTAGCATTTTGACGTAGCTTTATGACGTAACTTTTTGACGTAACTTTTTGACGTAACATTTTAACGTAACATTTTGACGTAACATTTTAACGTAACATTTTGACGTAACATTTTGACGTAGCTTTTTGACGTAACATTTTAACGTAACTTTTTGATGTAACATTTTAACGTAACATTTTAACGTAACACTGAATTTAATATGGAACATTAGTGTATCTTTTTCCTTAAGTTTATTCTTTTGGATTACACGTATCTGCATAGAAACTGTAATTTCCTTTGGGTTTTAGTATATTTTTAGTTTTAATTACTATTGATTTTTAAGTATTGTTTAAGCCGTATATAATTAACTCATTAAGGGCCAGAACTATTTTTTTAATATTTCTCGATATTTCTTGATATTTCTTGATATTTCTTGATATTTTAGCTTCAGAGACTTTAGATAAACATGAAATAGGTTTCTGATAAAGATAAATCCTATATAGTATATACTATTGAGCTAAAATGTGTCTGTGTGTCCGCTTTCTTCGGAACCGTGCACAGCCTAAACGGCGCATCGGAAAATTCTGTAGCCACCACCAACCGATAGCCCATGACCTGCCGATGTGCTATGTCAAGTTTCCCGGTCCTAGGTCACTCCGCGGCCGAGCACGAGCTATTTAATGTCTATTACAAGGTCAATAAAACTATAGAAAAGAACACAACCATGAAAATCTTAAGCTTCACAAATCTTGATACTCAATAGGATGTAAAGCAATTGGGGGAGTGGGGGTGGGGGTAATGGGGAGAAGGGTGGGGGTAATGGGGAGAAGGGTGGGGGTAATGGGGGTAATGGCATTTTTTACTTTTGTGTGTGGGGGTAATGGGGAGTGGGGGAGGGGGTGGGGGTAATGGGGGTAATGGCGTTTTTTTTTTACTTTTGCTAGCTGTGACATATACTGCTACATATACTGTGACATATACTGCTACCTGCCCAGAGGGCGATAGCGAGCTACCGCTTGTTAAAACTAAAATATAAAAATTTCAAAATTTAAATTTAAAATTATTACTTTTAAGTTTAACTTAAATTGTATTGTTAAATGTGTTCTCAAATAGGACAATGGCGGTTAATGGGTTAAATTTATAATTTACCCATTTATGTATTTCGGTTTTTCTTCGAAAATATTCTTTATTTTAAGAATATGAGTCGTCGCGCGCGGCACAATGACGAATCAACGAACGGGTGAAAATTCCATTTTCTATGCCATAGTAAACTCAACTTTTCCTCTATCATGTACCAGGTCGTCTTTTAGCGTATTCGTCATTGTATTACTTAACAAAATTAGAGGAAAGGTTGCGTTTACTATGGCATAGGAAACGGAATTTCGCTCTTTGGTTGATTCGTCGTTATTGTGCCGCGCGACGCCTCATATTCTTAAAATAAAGAATATTTTCAACGTCAACTTCTCCTCTATCATGTCCCATGTCGTCTTTTAGCGTATTCGTCATCGTATCACTGTACAAAATTAGAGGAAAGGTTGACGTTTACTATGGCATAGGAAACGGAATTTTCGCTCTTTGGTTGATTCGTCATTGTGCCGCGCGACGCCTCATATTCTTAAAATAAAGAATATTTTCAACGTCAACTTCTCCTCTATCATGTCCCATGTCGTCTTTTAGCGTATTCGTCATCGTATCACTGTACAAAATTAGAGGAAAGGTTGACGTTTACTATGGCATAGGAAACGGAATTTTCGCTCTTTGGTTGATTCGTCATTGTGCCGCGCGACGCCTCATATTCTTAAAATAAAGAATATTTTCAACGTCAACTTCTCCTCTATCATGTCCCATGTCGTCTTTTAGCGTATTCGTCATCGTATCACTGTACAAAATTAGAGGAAAGGTTGACGTTTACTATGGCATAGGAAACGGAATTTTCGCTCTTTGGTTGATTCGTCATTGTGCGCGCGACGCCTCATATTCTTAAAATAAAGAATATTTTCAACGTCAACTTCTCCTCTATCATGTCCCATTCGTCTTTTAGCGTATTCGTCATCGTTCACTGTACAAAAATTAGAGGAAAGGTTGACGTTTACTATGGCATAGGAAACGGAATTTTCGCTCTTTGGTTGATTCGTCATTGTGCGCGCGACGCCTCTATCTTAAAATAAAGAATATTTTCAACGTCAACTTCTCCTCTATCATGTCCATGTCGTCTTTTAGCGTATTCGTCATCGTATCACTGTACAAAATTAGAGGAAAGGTTGACGTTTACTATGGCATAGGAAACGGAATTTTCGCTCTTTGGTTGATTCGTCATTGTGCCGCGCGACGCCTCATATTCTTAAAATAAAGAATATTTTCAACGTCAACTTCTCCTCTATCATGTCCCATGTCGTCTTTTAGCGTATTCGTCATCGTATCACTGTACAAAATTAGAGGAAAGGTTGACGTTTACTATGGCATAGGAAACGGAATTTTCGCCTTTGGTTGATTCGTCATTGTGCCGCGCGACGCCTCATATTCTTAAAATAAAGAATATTTTCAACGTCAACTTCTCCTCTATCATGTCCCATGTCGTCTTTTAGCGTATTCGTCATCGTATCACTGTACAAAATTAGAGGAAAGGTGACGTTTACTATGGCATAGGAAACGGAATTTTCGCTCTTGGTTGATTCGTCATTGTTGTGCCGCGCGGACGCCTCATATTCTTAAAATAAAGAATATTTTCAACGTCAACTTCTCCTCTATCATGTCCCATGTCGTCTTTTAGCGTATTCGTCATCGTATCACTGTACAAAATTAGAGGAAAGGTTGACGTTTACTATGGCATAGGAAAACGGAATTTTCGCTCTTTGGTTGATTCGTCATGTGCCGCGCGACGCCTCATATTCTTAAAATAAAGAATATTTTCAACGTCAACTTCTCCCTATCATGTCCCATGTCGTCTTTTAGCGTATTCGTCATCGTATCACTGTACAAAATTAGAGGAAAGGTGACGTTTACTATGGCATAGGAAACGGAATTTTCGCTCTTTGGTTGATTCGTCATTGTGCCGCGCGACGCCTCATATTCTAAAATAAAGAATATTTTCAACGTCAACTTCTCCTCTATCATGTCCCATGTCGTCTTTTAGCGTATTCGTCATCGTATCACTGTACAAAATTAGAGGAAAGGTTGACGTTTACTATGGCATAGGAAACGGAATTTTCGCTCTTTGGTTGATCGTCATTGTGCCGCGCGACGACGCCTCATATTCTTAAAATAAAGAATATTTTCAACGTCAAACTTCTCCTCTATCATGTCCCATGTCGTCTTTTAGCGTATTCGTCATCGTATCACTGTACAAAATTAGAGGAAAGGTTGACGTTTACTATGGCATAGGAAACGGAATTTTCGCTTTGGTTGATTCGTCATTGTGCCGCGCGACGCCTCATATTCTTAAAAAAAAGAATATTTCAACGTCAACTTCTCCTCTATCATGTCCCATGTCGGTCTTTTAGCGTATTCGTCATCGTATCACTGTACAAAATTAGAGGAAAGGTTGACGTTTACTATGGCATAGGAAACGGAATTTCGCTCTTGGTGATTCGTCATTGTGCCGCGCGGACGCTCATATTCTTAAATAAAGAATATTTTCAACGTCAACTTCTCCTCTATCATGTCCCATGTCGTCTTTTAGCGTATTCGTCATCGTATCACTGTACAAAATTAGAGGAAAGGTTGACGTTTACTATGGCATAGGAAACGGAATTTTCGCTCTTTGGTTGATTCGTCATTGTGCCGCGCGACGCCTCATATTCTTAAAATAAAGAATATTTTCAACGTCAACTTCTCCTCTATCATGTCCCATGTCGTCTTTTAGCGTATTCGTCATCGTATCACTGTACAAAATTAGAGGAAAGGTTGACGTTTACTATGGCATAGGAAACGGAATTTTCGCTCTTTGGTTGATTCGTCATTGTGCCGCGCGACGCCTCATATTCTTAAAATAAAGAATATTTTCAACGTCAACTTCTCCTCTATCATGTCCCATGTCGTCTTTTAGCGTATTCGTCATCGTATCACTGTACAAAATTAGAGGAAAGGTTGACGTTTACTATGGCATAGGAAACGGAATTTTCGCTCTTTGGTTGATTCGTCATTGTGCCGCGCGACGCCTCATATTCTTAAAATAAAGAATATTTTCAACGTCAACTTCTCCTCTATCATGTCCCATGTCGTCTTTTAGCGATTCGTCATCGTATCACTGTACAAAATTAGAGGAAAGGTTGACGTTTACTATGGCATAGGAAACGGAATTTTCGCTCTTTGGTTGATTCGTCATTGTGCCGCGCGACGCCTCATATATTTGTACGATAACGTTGCATGTGCAAAAGTTACATCAAATGTACTGACAAAAAATTAAGGTAGCGTTACGGCGAAAGGTTACATTAAATAAATTTAAACGTAAGTTACATCGGGGATACTAACAAAAATATTACGGAATTGTACGGAGGAGTTACGAGTAAAACAGTAACTAGAGTGTTGTTTTGAAATACAGAACTTCTCTTCGCTTCCGAAAAAAGCGAGGAAGAGAACCGAGAAGAGAAGGTACAAATAAGAAAAAGGGGAACGGATTTTGGGGGCGAAGCGGTCGGATGTACAGGACTCCGTCCGCCCCTTCGCGGAGACGGCTCCGAAGTAGAGTTCGTCGCTGGTCTCGACCTTACTATAAGTTGTCGCGGCCGTTGGGGCACTGTCAATGGTACGGCGGCTCCGAGAATCGAGATGCGTTTCGGCGCGGGCGGGAACATCTTGGTGATCCGCGAACAGTTTCTAAAGAAAATCAGAAAAGGTTAAACTTTTTGAAACAATTAACCCTTTAACGCCGACCGTTGCCTTATGGCAACATGAATTTGACAATCAATTTTGAGCCTTACGATCTGAATATTAGAGGTTATTTTGGCTTGAACGGGAAAAAAACTTAAAATGAAAAATTTCATAATTAAGGCATGAAAAAGTTAACATTCTGAGATGAAGCGACATTTCGTGCCATTGGCATTGTTAACAGCAACAAGTTCCATAGGCATATTTATGCAATTGGCCTCCAAAATTTTACGCACTATGATATTGGAATGCTCATTTCCTTTGAACTGCTTGAAGGTGATTTTCTTGGGCTCCTTTCAAATGCATCTTGAACTGATTGTTGGTCTACGAAACGTTTAGTATTACCGAGGGTGTCTTGAAATTTTTTCTGTCAGTCAGTTTGTAAATGGGTTTTCACAAGGTGACTCTTTCTGGTAAAGAGTTTTGACGTTTTTGGCTGAATTTTGCAAACAATTTAAATTCGGCTAACCACAGATCACAATTTAGTTATTTTTTTAATAACTGTCGCGCATTTTGGTCAATAATGTAGATAGTTCATAGACTAGCACCTCCAACAGATAGTATGATCTAGTCTAGCACTCATATATTCACTGAATGAATTTGTGGACTCTCAGATAAGCGCCAATAATACTAATTTCTACACTGCAACGTTAAAGTCAGGATTTCTCCGCTGATAATCAAGTAAGTATAGCTAAACGGGGACTATTTGTATGTAAAACGTCCGGTCCTACTACTTTCCAATATATATATATATATATATATATAGTTACACTTCATTTAATTTGGGATTATATGAGCGAAGCAATGCTTGTAAACGTGCTAATTTTAGCACCCAAAATAAATTGATTTTGAGGGTCGAGTTTTACCCGAATATGTTATCGGCATTTTAAAATTTAATACATGGTCTCGGCGTTTAAAGTCTGAAACCCCATTTTAGGCAATATTTCATGGCGAACAAGCATCAGTGATGAATGCTACGACGATAATCGAATCTAAAGCGATGGTCTTTAATAGCTTGTTTAGAACAAAGGAAAATTAGGAAAAAATAAACCCGCTTTACTGTGTAGAAATTTTCCACCTATCTTCTTCAATTACTCTCTCTCTCTCTCTCTCTCTCTCCTCTTCTCTCTCTCTCTCTCTCTCTCTCTCTCTCTCTCTCTCTATAGATATATATATATTATATAGATATATATAATATATATATGTAGGAGTGTCTGCAATCTATGGTGTAATTATTATGGGAATATACGACTGGAAAATACGTAAAAATTGTAACATTTTACCTGAATGTAAAATTGCCATAAAAACGCACTGGAATTATTGTTGAGAAGTTGATTCATCATACGAAGAGCGATACGACGCATGCAGGGTGATTGAGGACGAAGATGTAGATCATAATAGTAGGAGAATAGCAGATGGTAACATTCTCTCCGTCAAATCTTACCGGTAAAAGAAGTGACGCTGAAAGGTTAGTATAATAAGTCCTGCTCCAGAATTATTTATTAAAATACACAACAACACAAACACACACATATATATATATATATATAATAATATATATATATATTTATATATATATATGCAAAAATTGCGCATATTCACGATTTGCGAGGGTGCTCTCTGAGGGCATTGGTTTCTGCCCTATTTGGGAGAATTTCGATTTGTGATTGAGTGAGGTCCGTAGCATAATGGTAGAGCGTCCGACCGGCAATTGGAAGGCCCTGGTTCGTTTCCCCAGGCGGTTCGCCTCATTTTTCATTATTTCGTTATCTCTCCTCCTCGTGTGCAGAAACGTTCCTAATATTATGTCGTTTCTATTCATATATATATATATATATATATATATACACACAGAGTATATAGTATACTTTTGTTTACTTCCGCCGAATTGTTATTCTAACGAAGATCAATCTTTTCTCCCCACCTTAGACCTACAGCTTTACGTGAAACCCCAATCATGACCCGACAAAGAAGTACGAAATTATAAATGCATCGACAAGACTTTATCTCACGACTTCTCAATCAGAAGCTCAGTATCTTGACCACTAGAGTACAAGAAGAATAATATATATGTATATTACACAAATTCTACCCAATGCATGTGGGCTAAACCATGGTAAACAGACTGTTGCAGTGCCTAAGTTTCATCTCGTTATTTATAAGATATATAATTGTAATCAATAAATCATATTTTTCCAATAAAATTTGTACAAAATCATATTTTTCCTTAAAATTTTGTACAAAATCATTTTTCTTTCAAAATTTTGTACAAAATCATTTTTTTTCTTTAAAAATTTCCACAAAATCATATTTTTCTTTAAAATTTTGAACAAAATCATAATTTTCCTTTAAAATTTGTAAAAAAATCATTTTTTCTTAAAAATTTGTACAAAATCATATTTTCCTTAACATTTTGTACAAAATCATTTTTACTCTAAAAATTTGTACAAAATCATATTTTTCCTTTAAAAATATTGTACAAAAAACATATTTTCCTTAAAAATTTTGTACAAAATCATATTTTTCCTCTAAAATTTTAACAAAATCATATTTTTCCTTTAAAATTGTGAAGAAAATATTTTTTCTTTAAAAATTTGTACAAAATCATATTTTTCCTTAAAATTTTGTAGAAATCATATATTTTCTTTAAAAATTTATACAAAATCATATTTTCCTTTAAAATTTTGTACAAAATCATATTTTTCCTTTAAAATTTGTAAAAAATCATATTTTTCCTTTAAAATTTTGTAAAAAATCATATTTTTCCATTAAAAATTTGTACAAAATCATATTTTCTCTTTAAAAATTGGTACAAAATCATATGTTCCTTTAAAATTTTGAACAAAATCATATTTTTCCTTTAAAATTTTGTACAAAATCATATTTTTTCTTTAAAATTTTGTACAAAATCATATTTTTCCTTTAAAATTTTGTACAAAATCATATTTATTCTTTAAAAATTTGTAGAAAATCATATTTTTCCCTAAAAATTTTGTTGAAAATCATATATTTTGTTTAAAAATTTGTAGAAAATCATATTTTCCTTTAAAATTTTGTACAAAAACATATTTTCTCTTTAAATATTTGTACAAAATCATATTTTCCTTTAAAATTTTGTAGAAAATCATATTTTTCCTTTAAAATTTTGTACAAAATCATATTTTTCCTTTAAAATTTTGTACAAAATCATTTTTTTCTTTAAAAATTTGTACAAAATCATATTTTCCTTTAAAATTTGTACAAAATAATATTTTTCCTATCAAATTTTGTACAAATTCATATTTTTCTTTAAAAATTTGTACAAAATCATATTTTCCTTTAAAATTTTGTACAAAATCATAGTTTTTCTTTAAAATTTTGTACAAAATCATATTTTCCTTTAAAATTTTGTACAAAATCATTTTTTTCTTTAAAAATTTGTACAAAATCATATTTCCTTTAAAATTTTGTACAAAATCATATTTTTCCTTTAAAATTTTGTACAAAATCATATTTTTCCTTTAAAATTTTGTACAAAATCTTTTTTTTCTTTAAAAATTTGTACAAAATCATATTTTCCTTTAAAATTTGGTACAAAATCATATTTTTCCTTTAAAATTTTATACCAAATCATATTTCTCCATTAAAATTTTGTACAAAATCATATTTTCTCTTTAAAAATTGGTAAAAAATCATATTTTCCTTTAAATTTTGTACGTGATAAATAGTTTAAAACGCGGGCCCGTGGTAAAAAATAACTTAAACGTCTTTTATTGCAACGCGCGTAGTATTAGAAATAAATTAAATGAATTTAAGGCGGTAATTTATTCCGGCAACTATGATATAGTTGCTATCACTGAAACTTGGTTAAATACCGTGACTCGGGACTTGTTGGGGGAACTTGATATACTGGGTTTTAAACTCTTTACTAATGATAGGTTACATAGATTTGGAGGCGGCGTTTTGCTGTACATTCGTAATTCCCTTAGGGCTATCGAGGTTAAGTTAGATTTTCCGGCAGCAATTAATGCGATCTGTGTTGAAGTTAGGGCGCGTAGTATTAGTTTTAATTTTGTCGTTGTTTATAGACCTCCCGTTCAAACCCTCGATATAGATACTAGATTTTACTCACTTCTTGGTAATTTTATTGACAATCGGAATAGTATAATTGTCGGAGACTTTAACTGCCCTAATGTTAATTACGAGAATTTTACGGGTAATGAAGAGGGTTTGAGATTGGTTGAGTTTATGGACGATAACTTTTTACGACAGATAGTTACCGAACCAACGCGCGGTGACAATATCTTAGATTTGGTGATGACGAACGGCGAGAATATAGTCGAAGGTTTAGAAGTAGGCGAGAGTTTAGGATGTAGCGATCATCAAATTCTTAGGTTTAAGTTATTGATAGAAAACACTCAGGATAGTAACGTAATAGAAGTCCCTGATTTTCGTAGGGCTAATTTTGATAGTTTTGCTGATAGGATGAGAGTAGTGGACTGGGATAACTTATTTATGGGCAATGACACAAATTTGCGTTGGGTGGCGTTTAAAGATAGTTTTAGGAACATTGAAAGGGAGTTTATTCCTCGTAGGCTCAAGCGCGCTAGAAATCGCGGTAGGCCGAAGTGGTGGAGTAGGGAAATAGGAGAGTTTATAAACGAGCGTAATAGAGCGTATAGACTTAGTAAGCGCAATGGAGAGGTAGCTAACTTTAATAGATATATCGAGCTTAGACGTCAGGTTAAAAGATCAGTTAGGAATGCCAAGCGTAATTTAGAGATACTTATAGCTGCGGATAGTAAACATAATCCAAAAAAGTTTTTTGAATACGTTAATAATCGTAAGCCGGTAAAAAATAACATAGGCCCTCTAGTGGATGTTAATGGCGCTTTGGCTTCTGACGCTCAGGCGATGGCGGGTATTTTCAATAACTTTTTTGCGACAGTTTTTACCGTAGAAGATGTAAATAATGTTCCCGACGTGAACGATATCGTTCCATTTAGTAGCGAGACTATTTTGGATGATATAACTGTTTACGAGGCTGAGATTGTGCATTATATCGATAGGCTAAAAGTTAGCAAGGCTCCAGGCCCTGACGCGTTTTATCCCAGACACTTGAAAGATTTAAAAGAAGTTATCGTAGGCCTTTTAACGAAGATTTTTAATCAGTCACTCGAAACGGGGATTATTCCTGAAGACTTTAAATTAGCTAACGTCACGCCTATTTTAAAAAAGGCGACCGCGCAGTAGCTAGTAATTATAGGCCCATTAGCTTAACGTCAATTGTAGGTAAACTTTTGGAATCCGTAGTTAGGGATCGTATCATCGATCACTTAGAAAGTAGAGATTTGATTAATAGTAGTCAGCATGGGTTTCGACGCCATAGGTCTTGTTTAACTAATTTGTTAGAATTTTATAACGAAATAGTGCGCGAATACGATAGGCATAGAGCAGCTGACGTTATTTATTTAGATTTTAAAAAGGCGTTCGATACAGTTCCGCATAGGAGACTAATTGCGAAGGTTAAAGCGCACGGTATACGCGGTCAGGTAGCTAACTGGTTAGAAGAATGGCTTCGTGCTAGGAGACAGAGGGTCGTAGTTAATGGTAGTGAATCGGGGTGGTTAGATGTAGGTAGCGGTGTCCCACAGGGTTCAGTGTTAGGCCCATTGCTATTCGTAATTTACATTAACGACATAGATGTAGGATTGACTAGTAACGTTTCAAAATTCGCGGACGATACTAAAATAGGCGGTAAGGTTGTTAACGAGGACGATAGAAATAGGATTCAAGACGATGTAGATAGGATTATGGAGTGGACAGATAAGTGGCAGATGCAATTTAACGTAGACAAATGTAAAGTTTTGCATATAGGTTCTCGCAACAATAATTACGCGTACACGATGGATGATAGGGAGTTAGCGAGCGTTGACGAGGAAGTAGATTTAGGCGTACGCGTATCTAAGGATTTAAAGGTTAGGAACCAGTGCCTGGAATCTTGCGCAAAAGCGAATAGGATGTTAGGCTTCATAGCGCGTAATTTCGAATTTAAATCGAAGGATATTATATTGCCCCTTTACAAGTCCCTAGTCAGGCCATTTAGAATATGCCGTTCAGTTTTGGTGCCCGTACTTGCGTGAGGATATTGATAGGTTAGAAAGGGTTCAGCGTCGTGCCACGAAACTTATTCCGTCATTGCGCAATAAGCCTTATGAAGATAGGATTAATGAGTTAGACCTGTATTCACTCGAAACTAGGAGATTAAGGGGGGAGCTTATTGAAGTTTTCAAATCGTTAATAACATCGATAACGTAAATTTTGACAAATTGTTCACTTTGATAATAGTAATACTCGCAATAACGGATTTAAGTTGCGTGGCAGGCGTTTTATTACTAATATCGCTAAAAACTTCTTTACGTTTAAAGTAATTGATAAATGGAATAATCTTCTCGCGTCAGTCGTTCATTCTACCAGCGTTAATATGTTTAAGAACCGTCTTGACAGACATTTTAAAGGTATTAACGTTGTTTAATTTAAAAAACAAAGTTAGCAACGGAAGCTCTGGTGGTGGTGCTCGAGGATGAGTCTGTTGACGATGGATGCCAGCTTGTGACATGCCAGCGTTGATGCCAGCAATAAAATTATTAAAAAAATAAAAAAAAATTAGACTAACATGAATGTAGATGTAGCTCATAGCGTAAACTAACCAACTTTTTGTTTAACTTTACGTACTTTTTTTTTTTTTTTTCCCATCCTTACTTTGCATGTTTGTTTTGTAGTTTGCATGGTATGACAGTGAGTTAAGACTGTGTTTGCATGGTTTGTAAGCATTCTTATTTTACTTCTTTTCATCTTTCACCCCTCTCCTATTCTTCCGACTATCTTTCTGACTTGTCGGCAGTGGCCGGCGGATGATGATGGTGAGACACTTTTCCTCTTTTTCTGAATGAATGTTAACCCATGAGTGATAGGTGTTGCTCTTACTTAACCCCTTATTCTCTTCTCTTCTCTTAACCCGCTACTCTTTCCTTTCTCTCGGGCTAACCTTAGAGTGGATCTTAGGGTCTTTGTTAGCCTTAGCTTCTGTAGATCTGTAGATATGTTCCTTTAAAATTTTGAACAAAATCATATTTTTCCTTTAAAATTTTGTACAAAATCTTTTTTTTCTTTAAAAATTTGTACAAAATCATATTTTCCTTTAAAATTTTGTACAAAATCATATTTTTCCTTTCAAATTTTGTACAAAATCATATTTTTCTTCAAAATTTTGTAAAAAATCATATTTTTCCTTTAAAATTTTGTACCAAATCATATTTTTCCATTAAAATTTTGTGCAAAATCATATTTTCTCTTTAAAATTGTGTAAAAATCATATTTTCCTTTAAAATTTTGTACAAAATCATATTTTTCCTTTAAAATTTTGTAAAAAATCATATTTTTCCTTTAAAATTTTGTAAAATCATATTTTTCCATTAAAATTTTGTACAGAATTATATTTTCTCTTTAAAAATTGGTACAAAATCATGTTTTTCCTTTAAAATTTTATAGAAAATCATATTTTTTCTTTAAAAATTTTGTACAAAATCATATTTTTCTTTAAAATTTTGTAAAAATCATATTTTCTCTTTAAACATTTGTACAAAATCATATTTTCCTTTAAAAATTGTACAAAATCATATTTTCCTTTAAAATTTTGAACAAAATCATATTTTTCCTTTAAAAATTTTGTACAAAATCATGTTTTTCTTTAAAATTTGTACAAAATCATATTTTTTCTTTAAAATTTTGTACAAAATCAATATTTCCTTTAAAAATTTGTACAAAATCATATTTTTCCTTTAAAATTTTGTACAAAATCATATTTTTCCTTTGAAATTTTGTAAAAATCATTTTTTCTTTAAAAATTTGTACAAAATCATATTTTTCTTTAAAATTTTGTACAAAATCATATTTCTTTAAAATTTGTACAAAATCATATTTTTCTTTAAAATTTTGTACAAAATCATAGTTTCTCTTTAAAATTTGTACAAAATCATATTTTCTTTAAAATTTGTACAAAATCATATTTTTCTTTAAAATTTTGTACAAATCATATTTTTTCTTTAAAAATTTGTACAAAATCATATTTTCCTTTAAAATTTTGTACAAAATCTATATTTTTCCTTTAAAATTTTGTAAAATCATATTTTTTCTTTAAAAATTTGTACAAAATCATATTTTTCCTTAAAATTTTGTAGAAAATCATATTTTTCTTTAAAAATTGTACAAAATCATATTTTTCTTTTAAAAATTTGTACAAAATCATATTTTCTCTAAAATTTGTAGAAAATCATATTTTCTTTAAAATTGTACAAAATCATATTTTTCTTTTAAAATTTTGTACAAAATCATATTTTCCTTAAAATTTGTAAAAATCATATTTTCTTTAAAATTTTGTACAAAATATATTTTTCCTTTAAAATTTTGTACAAAATCATATTTTCCTTAAAATTTGTAAAAATCATATTTTCTAAAATTTTGTACAAAATTATATTTTTCCTTTAAAATTTTGTACAAAATCATATTTTTCTTTAAAAATTTGTACAAAATCATTTTTCCTAAAATTTTGTACAAAATTATATTTTTCCTTTAAAATTTTGTACAAAATCAATATTTTTCCTTTAAAATTTTGTACAAAATCTATATTTTTCCTTTAAAATTTTGTACAAAATCATATTTTTCTTTTAAAAATATACCCAAAGTTTATTTTGTACCCAACGATTTTTTGGTGCTGGTTAAGTGTGCGGTCTACCTAGCTTTTAGTTAGCCTTATAAGGCTAACTAATGAAACTATCACGACTTAACCTAACCAGTCGTCAAGGGCGTACAGCTGACCTAACGATTGGTTAGGTTAAGTCGTGATATTTTCGTTAGTTAGCCTTATAAGGCTAACTAAAAGCTAGGTAGACCGCACACTTAACCAGCACCAATTTTTTTTATAAATAAATCGAAATAGAGATATTTTTCTATTTTGCTAAGACTGTTGTCTTGTCGAGTTCTCAAAACTTGCTTCTATGAAAGAAGTGAATATATTATTTTGCAAGTTCGACTTGGAAAGTAAAGTTTTCAGATTTGAAAAGTTAGGCCAGCACAATTTTAATGCCTCAATATTACTGAAGGTATCTGAAAGAGAGCTTTATAAATTCTTTATTGTTTATAAAGGAATGTCTGTACAAGGTTAGCACTGATTATATATATATATATATATATATATATATGCAATGGCCATCGTCAAGTATATTATTCATTCGAACTTTTTTTTTTTGACGGTTTATCTTTAAGTATTTAGATTTTCCCCATTGTTGTCCCCGATAGCTACTAATGACTCTGTTAACACCTTATTCAGTTTGTTAATAAAGGTGAAAAGAGTCTGAGAGACAAGCATACTTCATGGGGAATAATAGATCAACGCTTTAAGATTATTTGCACGCAAACTACCACTACACAAATTACATACGAAATTCCGATTTACTGCTGTGCTGAACTCAACCTCTCACTTCCATAATGAAGGCTATTTATGAACCAATACATATTTACTAATAATTAAAATAATTTATTAGAAAAGGTAAAACATGATAACCCTTTAATTCAGTGATGCCGTGATGACTTCAAACAATTTTTAAAAATAATTTAGATACCCATTAATTAAAACTTTAAAAGTGAAAAAGAAAACGAAGCGTCGTTAATTCACTTTTAGGAAGGTATTTAAATGAACCCAAAAACAGCTCTGTGCCTCATTGTATTTTATTTACAGGTTGCCTACTTTACGATTATTGGATAGTTTCTTCACAAATACAGAAAAAAAATGTAGTCTATATGACTCTATTCCAAATTTTTAAAATCTTTCATGCAATAATTATTAAAAAATTTTAAATGACATGTACAGGGTAGTCCATAAGTCCAAATCGGTTATAATTAAAGAGAAAATCCATCTAGCGGATTGACGTAATCGATTACTAAGGAAAGAATATTTGTCGAGGTGGTTATAATATTTCGCGCTTTGAATATAATCAATAAATATTTCTAAACTTATTATAAACTTTTTATTTTGTTTAATGTTTTGTATTTTCGCTTTAATTATAACCCATTGGGACTTATGGGTCACCCTGTATAGTTATAAAAAATAAATATTTCTAAACTTATAAACGTTTTACTTTGATTTTTTTCTATTTTCGCTTTAAATATAACCGATTGGGACTTATGGGTCACCCTGTATAGTTATAAAAAATAAATATTTCTAAACTTATTATAAACTTTTTACTTTGTTTGATTTTTGTATTTTCGCTTTAATTATAACCGATCAGGATTTATGGGCCACCCTGTAGTTTCTAACAAAATATTTCGCGTTAAGTTACTGTACAGCAGTGGTGCACAAACTTTTTTGATGTGAGGGCCAAACCAACCATCTGTTTTATATGTAGGGGCCAGATATATAGATATTCTATTTTTTATAAATATGCATTTTTATAACCAGGGGTAATATTTCAGATTTTTCTTTGGGTAGCTACCCTTTTTATGTGAAAAATGTGAATTGAAAAGACCCGTGGGGGCCACATTTGGCCCGCGGGCCAGGGTATTAAATCTGAATGAAGACTGTAAATCAGTGTTCAAATACAAGAGTGTAGTTTACGTTCCCCTACATTATCCTAGTGTAGTTTGCGTTCCCCTACATTATCCTAGTGTAGTTTACGTTCCCCTACATTATCCTAGTGTAGTTTACGTTCCCCTACATTATCCTAGTGTAGTTTGCGTTCCCCTACATTATCCTAGTGTAGTTTACGTTCCCCTACATTATCCTAGTGTAGTTTATGTTCCCCATTATCCTAGTGTAGTTTGCGTTCCCCTACATTATCCTAGTGTAGTTTACGTTCCCCATTATCCTAGTGTAGTTTGCTTTCCCCAACTTTGTCCGCGTATACCTAATCAAATAAAACGTTAAAACTAACGAAAATATTACGACTTAACCTTTTAACGTTTTATTTGATGGATTCATTTAAAAAATGTCTCCTAAAGATCCTAATGTAGTTTACGTTCTCCAACTTTGACCTAGTGTAGTTTGTGTCCCCTTTTGCGTCAGGGGGACGTAAACTACACTTGCTCCCATTTTAGACTTATGTTAGTACTAATTCAAAAGTTGATATACAATTAACCGAAAAAAGTTTACAATATAAAAAAAAAAGACACAAAAATTACTAATTAGTATTATTTTTGTTTCTTTTAATATTTTATATATTCTTTGGTAAAAATAATGAGATCTCAAAATCAAAACCCTCAAATTAGTAACTGGTAATTTGGGGGCGGGAGGGTCTTTATGCTTTTTATTTTTGCGGCAAATCCTTTGCTGGTGAAGGAGAGAAGACCTGCTTCTAGTACTAACCTTTTACTTAGTTAAACACTACCACGAGTTATATATATATACAGGGTGTCCCGTAAGTCTGGACCCATAGGGAAAAATAATAAAATTACAAAATAGTCCAAAAATTTATTACATAATCTGTTCAAAGTGTCCGCCGTTGTGTCGCACACATAGTTGAAGACGTAATCTCCACTGCGACAGCACTTTCTGAATCACAGTCGCAGAAATTTCTTGACACGCCTCCACAATGCGTGCTTTAAGGTGGAAAATGTTCTGAAGTTTGACCTCGTACACTTTGGCTTTCAAGTGGCCCCACAAATAAAACTCCAGCGGAGTAAGATCATAAAAAAATAATAAAAATAATAATAAAAATAATAAAAAAATATATTATAAATAAATTTTTGGACTATTTTGTAATTTTATTATTTTTCCCTATGGGTCCAGACTTACGGGACACCCTGTATATATATATATATATATATATATATATGTGTGTGTGTGTGTGTGTGTGTGTGTGTGTGTGTGTGTGTGTGTATATATATATGGGGTGTCTCGGAAGTCCTGCCCCCAAAAGCTAATATTCATGTTGAACATTATGGATCAGGATTTTTGAGACACACTAGGCTTAATTTTAAACTTGATCAGTACATAGATCTATATCCCCCAAAAATTGATCAAACATGCCTTTTATTATATAATTACCTCCAAAAGGCCTCTGAAATGCATTTCTTTAAGCGATTACAAAACTAATTTATGAACAGGTACACGAACGGCCAATAAAAGAAACTCCAGAACCAAATAAGTCCAAATACATATAATAAAATTTACTACCAGTTTTATGCTAATCCCAGTACATTTGTACAGGGTGAGCGAAAAGTCTCTGTGCAACTGCAAGAAGTGTAGTGAACTTGTACCTGCACTGTGTTGGAAGTGAAACAGATGCACAGGGACTTTTCGTTCACCCTGTAGTATTTAAGAATGTATAAAGCAAGTTGTTGTTGTTATTGTTGTTCTTGTTGTTGTTATAAAGAAATATGTAATTTTTTGTTTTATTAAAAAAATGTAAGTTAAGCGATTTTATTACATCACAAACTACAAGCTATGTTTTTATTTGTTAAGGGGTCATAATTATTGGTCATAATTTTAGGTCATAATTTTAGGTAAAGGTATTAGAGGTATTAGACAGAGGTATTAGATAGACGTATTAGAGGTATTAGATAGAGGTATTAGATAGAGGCATTAAATAGAGGTATTAGATAGAGGTATTAGATATTCAATTAATATTTTTAATATAAATAATTGTTTGTTTTGTGTGAATGACTTTATTTTAATGGTCGAAGTTGCTTTAAATTACGATAGTATTTTGCTACTGATTGTGGAAGTGATTTTTCAAAACGTGCATAAAATTAAATTGCGAATGTTTATCGTTTTCGCCTGTTTGGAATTTTTGTTTCCAAGATAATAAAATATTTATTCTCTGTCTCTGTCTTTGTCTTTGTCTCTGTCTGTCTGTCTGTCTCTCTGTTTCTTCTCTCTGTCTCTGTCTTTGTCTCTTTCTGTTTGTCTGTTTGTCTGTCTCTCTCTCTGTGCCTCTTCACACACACACACACACACATACACACACACACACACACACACACACATACATAATATATATATATATGTATTGGCAAAACAAGTTGAATAACAAACCCAGAATCGTTATTATTGCTTGTTATTAATAGCAATCAAGTACGTAATATTTAAGATGATTTCATAGATGTTGCAATGGGTACCACTTATCGTGTAATACCAAAATATATATTAGCTCCATATTAAATATTTCACCCAATATCTGTCGCCTCCTCTCTGATTTTCCATTTATAAATAAGGAAAACAAACTTTGGACTATCGCAATTATAGCCACAAAAACGAAGTTTCTTCAATGGACGATAATATCAGAACAGCCAATTTAAGCAACAATATTTCACATACAATTTTTTTATAAGCAAGATCTGGTATTTAGATTTTATCATTCTTTCAATATTTTTCTGAGAATTTAATCACTATATTTGTTGATAATGCGATTCGCCATTATAAACGACCTATTAATTGTTTCTATTAATAATAATGATAATAATAATAATAATAATAATGATCATAAGATGTAATTATAATAGATATATATATACGGATTTTGCAAGTATTTTTACGGTCGGTATTTCTGAATACACGAAAGGCCTTGGAATCATTTTTCTTTTTCCTTATGGGTTTACATCATTCATTCATTTCACGTGTTTAATTGTCAAATTCATCCCATATATATATATATATATATATATATATACACGCGGAGAGAAAAAAATTACGTTATTGTAACACATTTTTCAGACACATTTTGCTTGAAATAGAAATTATGTAACGCATTTCAAATCATCATTTTAACAATGATAAAGGTTAAACCCATTTATTTTATACAAATATACTCACATTTTCACATTTCACATTTAGGATAAACATAGAGTCTTTCACCTGGAAAAAAAAGCATTTATATATACGAGTGTGTATATATATATATATATATATATATATATATAAAGGTATTTCATGAAGTGCCCTTTCCAGTTTATATATTTTGCTAGTATACAAACGTAGGTTTAGAAAGCTCAAAAAAAAAAAAAAAAAACCTTTCGACATCTGAAAGTGTGTTTGTTGTTCTCAAACCTTCACGATCATGATGCAATACGGCAGAGGTAAAATAAATTATATATCAAAGTAAGTGGATCTGAAGCACACGCATACATCACTTTATCAAAAGCTTATTTACGAGATATAAAACAGTAAAGTTAACCCGTTACAAATCGATGAGGTAACGAGAGGATTGTAATGGCGTTGCGTTCGATTGATTCGCCATGGATCGTCTTTTTGCGCTGTAATTACCTCCATCGGTCTCTCGAAGAAGCGGTGCCAAGTAAAATGCGCGTTTTTTACCCAGGACCCGATAGTGAGAACTTGTCTATTCGTTGTCAGATGAGGAACATTACCTCCGAAGTATTGAGTGGTATTTGGTGGGAGACAGGCGAAGGTGATGGATGGCGTGATGCATAGGAATGATATCGAACACCGAAGGGAAAGGCGAGGGCAGGGAACGTTGTCCTCAAATGCAAATGGCAACACAAAGAGAAACACTTGGTACCCCAGTACCCACTCAACAAGTGATAATAAATAACATTCACTATGAATAATTAAACTTTAACGAGGTATCAATGAAGTAGGACGCAACCTTTCGTGTACCATATATATATATATAATATATATATATATATATATAATTATATATATATACACACATTTAACTGCAAAGAACACGCAGTATAAATAACGTAAAGAACGACGCTTGTATAGGAGATATTCCGCGCAAGACGAGAGAGAGAGAACGAAACAAATGAAAAAATGAGGTAACCACCCAGGAATCGAACCCGGGATCTTCCGATTGCCGGTCAGATGCGATACCATTACACCATGGGCCTCACTCTTCCAAATGCCGTAATTCTTCTACGGCATTTGGAAGAGTGAGGCCCATGGTGTAATGGTATTGCATCTGACCGGCAATCGGAAGATCCCGGTTCGATTCCCGGGTGGTTACCTCATTTTTTTCATTTGTTTCGTTCTCTCTCTCTCGTCTTGCGCGGAATATCTCCTATACAAGCGTCGTTCTTTACGTTATTTATACTGCGTGTTCTTTGCAGTTAAATGTATATAATGTTACGGCATGCGGGAGGTGCCCCCTTGGGGCATTGGTTTCTGCGAGTATGTAGAAGAATTACGGCATTTGGAAGAGTGAGGTCCATGGTGTAATGGTATCGCATCTGACCGGCAATCGGAAGATCCCGGGTTCGATTCCCGGGTGGTTACCTCATTTTTTCATTTGTTTCGTTCTCTCTCTCTCGTCTTGCGCGGAATATCTCCTATACAAGCGTCGTTCTTTACGATATATATATATATATATATATATATATTACAGTCAATATCTAAAATTAGGCAGTTTATAAATTGGCTGAAATTCAGGCAATGTGTCAAATTGGTGATACACACAAAAAACTTAACCTAACCTAACATAGTGAGGAATACTAGTGGGCATGCATATACAGCATTACCAGAGAGGTTAGGTTTGGTTAAATTACGTTTTGTGTGTATCACAAATTTAACACATTGCCTAAAATTTCAGTGAATTTACAAATTGCCTAAATTTTCAGTCCTTTTACAAATTGCCTAATTTTAGATATTGCCTGTAACATATATATATATATATATATATATATATATATATATATATATATATATAATAATTAGATAGATTACAACATGCAGACATGGAGTAGTTGAGAAGCAATGCATTTATTTACAAGTAGCCATAGCACAAATCCTTATGACGACACAGTGTAACCTTGTAGTAGAAGACTCATTATTAATAAACTAAATTCATCAAAAACAATGTAAAATATTATGCGAAAACCATCATCCAACTTCAACAGCAACTCATCAACATCAAATATGTATACACAACTTTCCAAATTGGTCATTACTGGCAATGAGTTACTGTACGAAAGAGAGGTCTGTATTTCGTCCTTTCTGCGTTATCTCGTTTGGAGAGAACGGTACAGAATACAAATTTACGCCTCAAATGTCTTTTTTTTGCGAGCCACTTTATAAATATTAATACACTTTCTTATCTACTCTCAAAATTGTTAAGACCATTGTTTAACTACTCATGTAGAATTAGTAATTATATATATAATAGTATATATATATATATTGCGAAATTTAAGCTACACACACATACACATATATATATATATACAAAATATTGTTTACACTGTAAGTGAAAACAAAAGACTGAATATTTTTATTATTATAATTTTTTCAAGTTTGCTCATGGCTATATCCCAAATAACACAGACACGCAGTCAAGTAAATAAAATTGTAAGGGCTTTCAGCGGCGTCACTCCCCTTCAAGGAAAAAACTTGAATTAAATGTAACCTTGCTTCACCACACCTAACCTAACCTGACTTATCCTTTAAACTAACCGTAGCTTTACAAACTAATTTTATATATTTAAGATCTCATAATCTTAATACATAGGATATTCCTCCTCAAAAGTGAGCATGCTGTCGCCATAAATGAGGATTATAGCACTGGTACAAATGCTGATGTTACTTTGAAGGCCTCACCATAGAAGGCGAATGATTGTACAACACATACACACGCACACACCGCACGTACACACACACACACACACACGTATATATGTATATATACGGTTTTGTGTATGTGTGTGCGTGCGTGTGCGTGAGTGTGTATGTGCTCTACAATCATATACATATATATATATATTATATATATATATACTGTTTATGGTAACCATGTGGGTATTGAATAAGGGTATTCCTCTCTGCAAATCAAAACGACCTCTTTTGACTTCGCTCATTGGTGTGAATGAATTCGTACATTTATTACCACTGTGTACTGATTATCTATTTGCTTTATCTTCTGTTCTTCGACTTTCAGAGTTTGTCCCTTTCTGTATGAAGTTAATTTTTATTTCTTTACAAATAATGTCTTACGAGCGAAGCACAAAAATAGTTTAAGACTGTTTATTATCAGTAAAGATTTGAAGAAGAAGATGGGGGTCATTTAATGCATTTATTTCTTCCCGATTTAACCCCGTAATAGTCAGTCGGGGAAAAGGTGAACAAAAAAAGTTAAAAAGGTGAAAAAAAAAGTTAAAAAGGTGAAAATTTATTCCCTGAATATGTAAAACAATCACGAGGCAAAATTTTTTAATTTTTCTAGCTGATTTTTCTTTTTAACAATCCAATGACGAAAGTTGATATGATAAATGTACACTTTTCTCAACGTAAATGTTACACTTTTCTCAACGTAAATGTTACACTTTTCTCAACGTAAATGTTACACTTTTCTCAACGTAAATGTACACTTTTCTCAACGTAAATGTTACACTTTTCTCAACGTAAATGTACACTTTTCTCAACGTAAATGTACACTTTTCTCAACGTAAATGTACCCTTTTCTCAACGTAAATGTTACACTTTTCTCAACGTAAATGTTACACTTTTCTCAACGTAAATGTACACTTTTCTCAACGTAAATGTTACACTTTTCTCAACGTAAATGTTATACTTTTCTCAACGTAAATGTACACTTTTTCAACGTAAATGTTACACTTTTCTCAACGTAAATGTACACTTTTCTCAACGTAAATGTACACTTTTCTCAACGTAAATGTTACACTTTTCTCAACGTAAATGTACACTTTTCTCAACTAAATGTACACTTTTCTCAACGTAAATGTACACTTTTCTCAACGTAAATGTACACTTTTCTCAACGTAAATGTTACACTTTTCTCAACGTAAATGTTACACTTTTCTCAACGTAAATGTACACTTTTCTCAACGTAAATGTTACACTTTTCTCAACGTAAATGTTATACTTTTCTCAACGTAAATGTACACTTTTCTCAACGTAACTGTTACACTTTTCTCAACGTAAATGTACACTTTTCTCAACGTAAATGTACACTTTTCTCAACGTAAATGTTACACTTTTCTCAACGTAAATGTACACTTTTCTCAACATAAATGTACACTTTTCTCAACGTAAATGTACACTTTTCTCAACGTAAATGTACACTTTTCTCAACGTAAATGTACACTTTTCTCAACGTAAATGTTACACTTTTCTCAACGTAAATGTTACACTTTTCTCAACGTAAATGTACACTTTTCTCAACGTAAATGTACACTTTTCTCAACGTAAATGTTACACTTTTCTCAACGTAAATGTACACTTTTCTCAACATAAATGTACACTTTTCTCAACGTAAATGTACACTTTTCTCAACGTAAATGTACACTTTTCTCAACGTAAATGTTACACTTTTCTCAACGTAAATGTTACACTTTTCTCAACGTAAATGTTATACTTTTCTCAACGTAAATGTACACTTTTCTCAACGTAAATGTACACTTTTCTCAACGTAAATGTACACTTTTCTCAACGTAAATGTTACACTTTTCTCAACGTAAATGTACACTTTTCTCAACGTAAATGTACACTTTTCTCAACGTAAATAGTATGGTTTGTTTTTTGAAGCGAGGCCTTTTTTTTTCTTTTAGTCTATTATTGCCGGGTATATGTCTATTGCCGCGTCTATTTCATCGAGATTTAAAATTTAAAGATTCCCGAATTGTATAAAAGACGTATCAGCTATTTCATTTCGTAAAAAAGAACTTTATTTGGTCATAAACTGTCCAGCATTTTTTTAAACGATCGCTCAGCAATAATAATACTATCAAAGTATATAAAAAAAACTGTTAGCCATGGTTGGTTAAAATATATACACACTCACACACACACACACAGTATATACGTATGTATATATATATGTATAATGGGTCATCTTGACGTTTTAATTTTGAAATAAGGGTGTATTTTATTAAAAAAGACGTCGAAAGCTTTTAAGTTAAAAAATATGGCGTATAACGGAAACCGTCTTCGTACGAACAATATGAAATGAAAACCGGTTTCTAAAAATGAAATGTACATTTTCGTTTCTACGCCTAAGTTGAGCAATATTATATATATATATATGGAAAAATTTTATAAATAACTATTACTTATAATACATGTAACTCCAACAGTAATACAAAATTAGGATTATATATTATCGCTACTTCTATTTCACTATATATATATATATATATATATATATATATATAAAAATACACCACAATATAATAGTCATAGCAGCCATTACAAACATAGAAATTTATTTAATATTTAGATTTATACAACAAATTGTAAAATATAATTTGTTGTACATAATTAAATTTGATATATTACAAGTATGAGAACACTCCATCAGTAAAAATAATTTTGCCTGTTGTGTTGGCACCATAAAGGATCTTAATAAAAATTTAGTTAATTAGAAAATGGTGCCAAGGAAGAAATAATAAAATAGGGAATTTTTTTTTTTTGGGGGGGGGGGGGGTACTTGTTAGAGGTGCCAATTAGTATTATTATTATTAATATTATTATTATTATTGTTATTATTATTAAGTGTTTAAGTGCAATTTGTAAATATGAGAAAAAAGCGCGCGTACACGCACACACACACACACACATATATATATATATATAAAGATTAAAATTATTTTTTATTCACAATACTTCAATTTGTATGAAAGTGAGGTTTGTTGATGCGTTGTACGAGAAAGGATCGCGTGCTCGGTCTCAATTACTCAAAGGTGGAGTCTACTCAAGTATCAACTGTGGGAAGGAGTGAAATCGGTCGGAAAGTACAGTATGGAAGAGGTGTTTTAGAGATTTATAAATTAATTTGGGTTTTATGCCTCACTTAACGTCGTTACGAATAACCTCTAGTGCTTTCGTTGTTAGAATTTGGTTCCTGTTGGTTGGTTCTTTCGCTTTTAATTGGTTTAAGTTTCGGTATCCGAAGGGCGAGAGTAGTTTGTAACAGACGGTTCTCATGTACAATTCAAATAAGGTTATTTCTTACTGATTTTCAAGTAATTTTTACTGAATTAACTGAGGATGTTTGTATGTTAAAGTAATTTCCAGAATAAATAACATTTGGGGGTTATCTTAACTGAAAGATGGTTTGATTAAAGCTTTTTAGGGGCTATTGAATGTTTGGTTATTGATGGCTATTCAGTGTTCGTATAATTCCAAAGCGTTTATTATTCCTAAGACAAACTGTTGCGAAGGTTTTCCTTTGGTGTGGATCCAAAATGGAAAAAGGAAATTTGAAATGGAAATGGAAGAAATTTGAAATGGAAGAAATTTGAAATGAAAAAAGAAATTTGCGTATTTAAGTAAACGTCTTTGAGATTTGCTTGTGGAAAGCAAAAATTGAAGGACTTTACACTGACGTATCTCTGTATTAATTCTGCTCCAACCAGATGATAGAAGATAGGAAATAACCAAAAACTTATATTATCATATTATCTGGTTGTAGGAATGCGGTTACTCCACCACCCGCCGAAAGATGAAGCTGGCTCGCATCTCCTGTTCTACAGGAAAGGGAGGATTGGGCTGGGGACCCGTCCTTCCCTCTTTTTCCCTACGAAAGGCAATAATAAGTCCGGGCGTGGGCGCCGCACGTAACTGCAGGTAGGGACGTGTGGGTGTGTAGAATGTAAGGGGAATAAGTGAGAGTGGGAGATGTTTATCAAGAGCATGTATGTAAGTAAGGTCTCCTTTTATTCTTAACAAGTCCTGAAAGCGCCATTTCGCATGGTGTATGTAGTACCGCAGCTATGTGGGGATGAGGGCGCTGGTCACCACTACTTCCTCTTACATATCCGAGCTATTTCTGCCTTCTCATCCCAATTCGTTGGGAAATGAGGTTTTGATAATGGTATGGTGTTGTTATAGTAATATGGCTAAGTTTTAAAATAATTGTAAATTTAGTATGTGAATAAATAAATCCCAGAACAGTGTAATAATAAATGAAATTCATATAATATTTCATTTCATCACTCCAAAACCATGCAAAACTTTTCAGTTGCAGGTGATTTTGTCCTTTGCAAATCTTATTGGTTCAAGCAAGTATATTTTCTAATCCTTGTACAATGAACTGTAATTAACAAAAATGTAATTTGTATATTTACCATTATTTATATTATTCTTGTACGTTTTTTTTATTATCACCCCTTACTTTAATGATTCTCTTATTCTGTATTCTACTCCCAATTGCGTTCTATTACTTTGTTCACTGATTCTAATCTATTTTTTTTACTTGTTCTGATAGCGTCGCCGGTTAATCCTATGGATGAGCTCTTGGTTGGGGGGGGGGGGAGATCGAAATAACATGTTCCCTTTCGATAATTTCTATTTAAATAACTTTACACACACGCACACACACACACACACACACACACACACACACACACACACACACACACGCAAATTTTAACTAATTACTTTAAAACTATTATATTTTCTGATTCTATAGACAGCAACATATCCTAGTTACCTTTAGCTAGTGAAATGACTGCTTGTGTGTACCCTATAGTCTTTCTCAAATGCTTTGACGCGTTTGACTCTCCATTTCAAACCCATTTGCGTGACCATATTTTACATAACAACGATAAGATCGTATGTTTCCATTAATAATTCATAATCACCATATCAAAATTCACCATATCAAAATTCATATTTAATTCCATGCATTACAGCACGACACCTGAAGGAAATATTTACATTACATATTCATGACGAAATAGACTTATAAGCAGTAGTTATTATTACTAGATTTGACCTGATATATATATATATATATATATATATATATAATAATTTTATTTACTAATTTTCTAATACAGTTTGTGTCCCAAGATGCGCGACCACTTGTTCAACATAAAAAAAATATATTGTATCAAAAAGAAATGAAGTTTTGCGTTAAAATTATAAATAATTGAAGGTAAAATTCGCATAGTTAAACATTTACAAATACAGGGTGAGCGAAAAGTCCCTGTGCACCTCCAAGAAGTGTAGTGAACCTGTACCTGCACTGTGTTAGAAGTGGACAGGTGCACAGGGACTTTTCGCTCACCCTGTATTTTCATATCAAAATTTACTTTTTAGATGATAAAATAAAGCTATCTATTGACAAATATACCCTGATTCGCCATAACCTTTACATATACAGGGTAGCCCATAAGTCCCAATCGGTTATAATTGAAGCGAAAATACAAAAAATCAAACAAAGTAAAAAGTTTATAATAAGTTTAGAAATATTTGGTGATTATATTCAAAGCGCAAAATATTATGACCACCTCGACAAATATTCTTTCCTTAGTAATTGATTACGTCAGTGTGAGCTCCGCTAGATGGAGTTTCTCTTTAATTATAACCGATTTGGACTTTACTTTGATATTTTGTATTTCGGCTTTAATTATAACCGATTGGGACTTATGGGACACCCTGTACATGCTTCAGAGAAGTCATTTTTTACTTTTTCACTTTAATTCTAACCGATTGGGGGTTATGGGCACCCTGTACATGCTTTAATGAAGTAACTTTTACTTTGTTTTTTATTTTAATTATAACAGAATGGGAGTTATGGGCCACCCTGTACATGTTTTAAAAAAGTAACTTTTTAATTTTGTTTAATTTTTTTGTATTTTCGCTTTAATTATAATCGATTAGGACTTATGGGCCACTCTGTACATGCTTTGAAGAAGTAACTTTTACTTTAATTTTTGTATTTTCGCTTTAATTATAACCGATAAGGACTTATGGGCCACCCTGTACATGCTTTAATGAAGTAACTTTTTACTTTAATTTTTTTGTATTTTCGTTTTAATTATAGCCGATAGGGACTTATGGACCACCCTGTACATGTTTTAATGAAGTAACTTTTACATATTTCGTTGTTAAACAAACTTTGAGCATTTGTTTTAACGGGATTTATAATTTCCTGTGAAATACCCGAAGCGTTTTTACTTAAGTACTTGATGAATAGCCAGGTTATTAGCCGAAAGGTTAGGTCATCTCTCTCTCTCTCTCTCTCTCTCTCTCTCTCTCTCTCTCTCAATCTTTCTGGTCATCTGGAATGCAAATATTTACGAGTTTGGGTATTGAAAAAAATATTCTCGGAGCGCAAAACTAACGATAATGGTTAGAACATTTTTTGATTTATATCTCAAACTTTCTTTCTTTAAGTCAATGTTCCAAGCTGATTGCAGTTAAAATCATTTTGCTGCTTAATTAACAGCTATTTATTCTTATAAAAACCTTGGACTTATATATATATATATATATATATATATATATATTATATATATTATATATATATATATATAATATATATATATATATATGTTTTACTTTATTTGATATTTTAAAGTATTTCGGTTTTAATTATAACCGATTGGGACTTATGCGCCACCCTGTACATGCTTTAAAGACTACGAATCCATCGGCCTCGGGTTCGAGACCCGACGGCAGCCGGCGCGCAGCAAAACCCAGCTGCTCATCCTTCCACACAATAAAGGTGGTTGGTAGATAAATGGGTACCCTAGGTGGCCTAGTGGTTAAGACGCTGGGCTGCTGATGGGGCGTGGTTCGGATTCCACGTTAAACTGTAGGTCTAAGGTGGAGTGAAAAGCTTGACCTTCGTCAGAATGAACAATTCGGGCGGAAGCTAACCAAAAAAAAAAAAAAGTATATATAATATATATATATATATAATATATATATAATATACAGAGTGGCGCAAAAGTCGCGCATCATAGGAATTTTCAGTGTTGACTATAGTATATTTTTTTTTTTTCTTTTAGGTAGGGTATGGCTGCGAAATTGACGAAAGCTTGGTTTTAATGTATGGAATACCAGGTACGACAAATCGATGAATCGGTACAGAATTGAAATTCTGTACCGATTCATCGATTTGTTGTACGTGGTATTCCATACATTAAAACCAAGCTCATTCACCCTCTCGTCTATTGTTAATTCGTAGCCATCCCCTACCTAAAAGAAAAAAATATATTATATTATAATCAACACTGAAAACGCCTATGATGCGCGACTTTTGCGCCACCCTGTATATATATATATATATATATATATATATATATATATATATATATACGGGTGGGCGGAAAGTAGCTCACTATTTTGGATTGGTAAAAAAATACGTATATTATCCATTTATTTCAGAAGAAATAATATGAAAAGGTAGGCATACATGGTAGGTTTTCTCTAAAATCAATGTGGGCTCCAACTCTTTCCACCAGCTTCTGGAGCTGCCCAGGAATGGCGTCCACTGACTTTAGCAGGAACTCCGCGGGATGGAGGACATGACTTCCCGAATTCGGTCCTCCAGTTCTTCCAATGTCCTCGGTTTGGTGCGGTAGACTTCTTCCTTTACCCACCCCCAAAGAAAGAAGTCGCACGGTGTCAAGTCGGGGCTCCTGGCTGGCCATTGATGTGGACCACGACGACCCATCCAACGCCCAGGGAAGTGGGCATCCAGCCACTCACGGACAACAAGAGCGAAGTGCGGAGGGGCGCCATCTTGCATAAATATCAGATCGTCGATGTTCTCCCATGTGCTGACAACCGGCCAGACCTCGTTTCGCAACATAGCAAGGTACCGCTCAGCATTCATGGTGTTGCGCAGAAGGAACGGGCCACAACCTGATCTGAGGTCATACCACCCACACCGTTACACTGAACCGATTCTGCCGTTTTTTCAGCGGTAACCATGGGATCCTCTCCTGCCCAGTAGTGGCAATTGTGGCGGTTGACAAAGCCTCCGACGTGGAACACCGCCTCGTCGCTCCAGAGGATGTTGCGGAAGAGATGGGGCCAGTCTTCATGCCAAGCCAGCATGATTTTCCCGAACTCCATGCGAATGTCGCAGTCCTCGTCCGAGAGAGATTGGCAGTAATGCGGCTTCCACGCACGCCAGTTCAGCTCCTTCTTCAGCACAGTTCGCACTGAGTAGCGGGAGAGTCCACTTTCCCGAGCTGCCTGGCGAGTTGACTTTCGTGGACTCCGTGCGAACATTTCCTGAACTGCCTGCACCGTCTCCTGGGCCCTGGATGTCGAAGGGCGACCACATCTTCGAACATCTGCCACAGACCCGTGGTCATGAGCTTCGAGTGGCAGTCTTGATTGTTTCGGGTCCACTTGGGCACGTGGTCCGTGAATGGCCCGCCACCATCTTTGAACTCGAACGACAGATTGCCAAACTTCGTACCGTGCCGCCAACTGGGCACGCTCCTGCAGTGTTAAACGCTCAGCCATGTTACCCTTCAATCTGAAATGAAAAAAAAAAAATGAACGTTACAATTGTACCACTTTAGAGAACACAAAGAGAACACTTTAGAGAAAAAAGATTACCGTTACAATTGTACCACTTTAGAGAACACACCATAACAATATAACAATACAATCACAATTTATACATAATTTATATGTAATTTAAATTAGGGAGCTACTTTCCGCCCACCCTGTACGTATATATATATATATATATATATATGCAAATAACTGCAATGACCGCGCAGTATATAAATGAATAGAAACGACATAAGTATTAAGGAACGTTTCTGCACACGAGGAGGAGAGATAACGAAATAATGAAAAATGAGGCGAACCGCCTGGGAATCGAACCCAGGGCCTTCCAATTGCCGGTCGGACGCTCTACCATTATGCTACGGACCTCACTCAATCACAAATCGAAATTCTCCCAAATAGGGCAGAAACCAATGCCCTCAGAGAGCACCCTCGCAAATCGTGAATATGCGCAAATAACTGCAATGACCGCGCAGTATATAAATGAATAGAAACGACATAAGTATTAAGGAACGTTTCTGCACACGAGGAGGAGAGATAACGAAATAATGAAAAATGAGGCGAACCGCCTGGGAATCGAACCCAGGGCCTTCCAATTGCCGGTCGGACGCTCTACCATTATGCTACGGACCTCACTCAATCACAAATCGAAATTCTCCCAAATAGGGCAGAAACCAATGCCCTCAGAGAGCACCCTCGCAAATCGTGAATATGCGCAAATAACTGCAATGACCGCGCAGTATATAAATGAATAGAAACGACATAAGTATTAAGGAACGTTTCTGCACACGAGGAGGAGAGATAACGAAAAATGAAAAATGAGGCGAACCGCCTGGGAATCGAACCCAGGGCCTTCCAATTGCCGGTCGGACGCTCTACCATTATGCTACGGACCTCACTCAATCACAAATCGAAATTCTCCCAAATAGGGCAGAAACAATGCCCTCAGAGAGCACCCTCGCAAATCGTGAATATGCGCAAATAACTGCAATGACGCGCAGTATATAAATGAATAGAAACGACATAAGTATTAAGGAACGTTTCTGCACACGAGGAGGAGAGATAACGAAATAATGAAAAATGAGGCGAATCGCCTGGGAATCGAACCCAGGGCCTTCCAATTGCCGGTCGGACGCTCTACCATTATGCTACGGACCTCACTCAATCACAAATCGAAATTCTCCCAAATAGGGCGTCCGACCGGCAATTGGAAGGCCCTGGGTTCGATTCCCAGGCGGTTCGCCTCATTTTTCATTATTTCGTTATCTCTCCTCCTCGTGTGCAGAAACGTTCCTTAATACTTATGTCGTTTCTATTCATTTATATACTGCGCGGTCATTGCAGTTATTTGCGCATATTCACGATTTGCGAGGGTGCTCTCTGAGGGCATTGGTTTCTGCCCTATTTGGGAGAATTCGATTGTGATTGAGTGAGGTCCGTAGCATAATGGTAGAGCGTCCGACCGGCAATTGGAAGGCCCTGGGTTCGATTCCCAGGCGGTTCGCCTCATTTTTCATTATTTCGTTATCTCTCCTCCTCGTGTGCAGAACGTTCCTTAATACTTATGTCGTTTCTATTCATATATATATATATGTGTGTGTGGAAAAAGCAATTTACTGAGAGGTTCGGAACCAGGTAAACCCGAACCTACATCGTAGTGCTTCAAAACTCACTATAAATTGGCCTTTCCAATTTTTTTTACAAAGTACGGTTATTGTACTAAAAGCATATAACATGGAATCCGAACCACACCCCACCAGCAGTCCAGCGTCTTAACCACTAGACTATCCAGGGTACCCTTTTATCTACCAACCAATTTTTTTTTTATTTTAGTGTGTGGAAGGATGAATAGCTGGGTTTTGCTGCTCGCAGCCTGCCGTCACCGGATCTCCCCCTATCCCGTAGCCGATGGATTTGTCGTCAGCGATGCTAACCACTACACCACCGAGGCGCACATATATATATATATATATATATATATATTTTTTTTTTTTTTTCTAATGTTGATATAGCAGAAATAAAAGTGTTGGCTTTTATAATCGTGTATTTTTATTTATCTTCTTCATTCGAGCTTCGGATGTTGGAAGGAAATTTATTTTCTTGGATTCGAAATTTATGGCAATGATTGAAAATACATTTAAAAAAAATATGAATTAAATTTAAAGATGAAAAAAAGAAATGGCAATAATTTGAACGTCTCTGAAACACTCCAAAACAACAACAACAACAACAACAACAACCACCATCTGAGAGTATATATTTTTTTTAATTTTTTTTTTTATTTTTTTTTTTTTAGTTACGCCAAATTTATCACTTCTGGATTTATATATTTCATATTTTTATTTTATTTATTTTATTTTATTTTTTATTTTTTTTTTTAAAGACATTTGAAATTGAAATTCCAGCTTTTAAAACCTCGGTGCATTCTTTGCACGAATGTCATCAATTTACTTTTCTCCATTCAGCAATATGGCGCGTACCTCCATTCACACTGAGTTTGTGTGTTGTGGGGTGGGGTGGGGGGATGTTTATTTAAAATTAGACTACAAATATTGGTTTTATTCGCGAGTAAAGAACATTTTAAATTGAAATAAAACACAACTCCGGAATAAAAAGGTTGTTTCGAACGAGTCGTAATTTGCTAGAAATACCGAGTCTCTTAATGTACTTCAAATTACACGAGAGAAGGTAAAAGGGATATGAGCAACTGGGTTTTGGGTTCCTCGTAAGATTGTCTCGTATGAAGGTTGGATTATTATGCATTTCTCTCTTGTATCTTAGTGTTTGGAGTGAGCGTAAAAATGTCAAACCTCTGTTATCATAAAAGTTCCTTCCACGGATGTTAGTCGGCTTTAATTCTGCGTGCCTCTTTCTTGTTGTGTATTTTTTTTATTTTTTATTTTCGCTATTTTTTTATCTTTCTTTATATTAACTCTGGCGTTTGCTTTGTTTTTGTTAATGTTTTAGCGTCATTTTAAGTTAATATTATCAATTAGGAGGAGTAATTAACATAAAGACCTTAGTTTAAGGCGCAATCTTGTGCACTAATAGGTCCTTTTCATCATGTCTTTATTCCGTTAAGGATTTGGTCAAAGGTGTTGGAAGGAAAATTTACTTTTAGGTATTTTAAAATATTTATTAATGCAATAACTTTTACTTTATTAAAATATATATATATATATATATTTTTTTTTTAATGGCCAAATCTTTGATATTCGGTGGCAGTTTTAATGTATTATTCAGCCCACATGAACCCATACTGATTACAGTATATTTCACGCGATATCTACAATATTTTGCGTTCTAGCATTTTACGAGCGTAAAGGCGACTTCAGATTTATTTTGCATTCTATATTTCAGTGTGAGATAGAATAAAGCTCAAATGATTAAGTATGCAAAATAGCCCCAAAATCGTATCTAACCTCTTAACGTAACCTTTGTGAAACCAAGCGCGATGACCCCTCAGCGACAATGTACAGTAAAAAGATTATCGGATCGCATTCAAAGAGGGTATTCCGGGCATGTATTTGAATAACCAACTAATAAAACAATTGCGACACCCCCCTTTCTAAATTCAAATTTCAAGGAGTAAAGGATTATCAAGGATTATCAAGGATTATCAAGGATTTAATTTCTTGATGTGTGTATATGTACAGTAAAAATAATATAAAAATAAATTCTTGAAATTAACCAGCCAATAAATTTCGTATATTTCAACATAAAAATGCTTAAAATCCTTATTAACCGTGTTTGCGAGGAGAGTTCGCCAAATTTAATGTTAGAATTGAATGTTAATTAAGTTATATTTAACATTTCACGACGTATAATTAATTACAACAGACAAAAATACACACCACAAAAATGGTGGTGTACAAAGATTGAAGAAATTTTGCGCGTTTTATCACATTGGTTGAGTACACGTTAGTGAGACGCTGAGAAAGAGACACGCCATGAATGAGTCAGGTTAAATTAACGCATTCTTTCATATTTGTTTTTTACTGCAAAGTATAGCTAAAATAAAGTACATGTTAACACTGACCATACGTAAGACCTACGTTAAAGAGTCGATCCTAGACAAGAATTAGTAAGTTTATGTTTATGTTTATGTTGTTGTTGTTGTTGGCTGTATCATTTAACCTCCATACTAACAGTCAGGGGCAAATGACAGGGTATGACAAATGACAGCTTAACAGGGAATCCGAACCACGGGTCGCTATATAATCTGGATGCAGAGGATGGTTAACTATCGAACCCATGCCCAATGTCGCTTAACTCCGTTATACAGGGTGTTAAAAAAACGCAACCCGAAACAGAAAGAAAAGGGTTAGGTTACAATGATATATACATTCTCCAATTGTTTGCGTTTAATTTTGAACACCCTGTACTACATAACTAACTGATCGCAACTTTTTCGTATCTGAAACCTGACGAAGGCAAGACTCTGTACAAAAAAAAAACCTGAAGAAAATATAAACTAAAAACATCCAAGAAGTTCACGTTAAGGGGTCAACCCAATTCCACCCGATGCCAACGGTTGGAAGCGAACTAGCGACAAGCAGCTCACAGTGTGTCACTGTAGCCACTAAACTAACGGATGCCCAGAAAAATATAGATTAGATATCAAAAGATATCAAAAGATATGTAATCTATATTTTCCTGGAGATCCGTTAGTTCATTGGTTATAATAGCACATTCTGAGCTGTGTCGTCGGTTCGACCCCAGCCGCTGGCATTGGGTGGAGTTTACCGCTTACTCTGTTTCTGCTGTGACTCAGGTGACCAGTGGAACTATATTTGATATAAACAAATCAAGGTGATCTCACCGTGCAATTCAAATGCAATTATTTATTAAGTCATTAATATTTACGTAAGAAAAATAACTTTCACCTTAATTTTCATCTTAGCTAAATTTTCCTATAGTTAAGGAGGGCGTAAACCATAGTAAAACCATAGTAAACCATAGTAAAATGATAATAAACATATTAAACCATAGTAAAACCATAAGAAAACCGTAGTAAACCGTAGTAAAACCGTAGTAAACCATAGTAAAACCGTAAGAAAACCGTAGTAAACCATAGTAAAACCATAGTAAAACCATAGTAAAACATAGTAAAACAATAGTAAACCATTTTAGCACCATAGTAAACCATAGTAAAACAATAGTAAACCATAGCAAAACCATAGTAAACCATTAGTAAAATGATAATAAACATAGTAAACCATAGTAAAACAATAGTAAACCATAGCAAAACCATAGTAAACCATTAGTAAAATGATAATAAACATAGTAAACCATAGTAAAACCATAGTAAAACATAGTAAACCATGGTAAAACCATAGTAAACAATAGTAAAACCAAAAGAAAAACATAAGAAAACCATAGTAAACCAAAGTAAAACCATAGTAAAACAATAGTAAACCATAGTAAAACCATAGTAAAACCATAGTAAAACCATAGTAAAGCATAGTAAAATTTTGCAATGTTGATGATCTTTCAAAAAAGTCTTAACAATAGCTGATAAAAGCGTGGCTCAGCGAATCTGATTTTACGCGTGTGATTCTAGTCTTGAATATTTTGGGTAAAAGCAGTTTTTACTTTTTATTAAAAATATATTAAATTTTTAATTTAATTTTGGATAATCAAGTTAGTACAATGTGGCAGTTTTTGAGGTATTGCCATATGAGAGGCAATTATATTAGCTAACCTTATCCCAAAACAAATTCCGTTCTGCAAAGGAGCCTAATTTTCAAAAATTTTCACTTAAAACTATTCATAGTTACAGTTTTTCTATAGTAAAGCGCGAACTCGTAAAATTGATAAAATATGAAATTAACGGAAATTAATTAAAATATATAGAAAAAAATAGTAACAAAGCGGTAAATTTCATTTTATCAAGATTCATAATAAACTTGATTAACATTGGCTTTGCTTCCGCCCGAATTGTTCATTCTGACGAAGGTCAAGCTTGTTGCTACACCTTAGACCTACAGCTTAACGTGGAATCCGAACTACGATCCACTACGGGTGTTCGGAAATTACAAAGTCCTCTCCTGAACTCGATCTCACGACCTCCCGTTCAACAGCCCAGCATCTTAATCACTAGGTTACCCAGGGTATTCATTTATCAACCAACAATTTTTTGTATGGAATGGTGAACAGCTGGGTGAGCTAAGCGCCGCCTGCCATCTCCTAAAATCGAACCCGAGACCGGTGGATTCGTAATCAGCGATGCTAATCACTACACCACTATATATATATATATATATATATATATATAGTACAATATATATATATATATATATATATATATATACGTGTTGTCGTATGATTGTCGTATGAAACTTAAAGCATGAAAGTTGGTACGACTGATTCGTGGAACGTGTCAAAGACACGTTTCGTTCCCTGTAATTTTGCCACGCCCAAAATTTACACTTCCACCAAAAGGGTTTTTGGAAGTTTTTTATTTCCTATTGTTTTTTTTTAATATTCTTAAATTTAAACTCTCTTTTATTATATTCGCCCTTGGCCCCTCCTTCCTACCTAATTTTTTTTTTTTTAAAGGTTTCGTGAAGTCAACGAGAGTATTATCAAGTCAAAGTATCTTTCAAAGAGAATTTAACATGTAAATGGTTGATTTTGCAATTTACACACACACACACATATATATATATAGACAAATGTCAATAGCTTAAATGTAAGTGGGAGAAAAGTTTTACTGTTTATACACAAAGCACCGTTTCGTGGTTGAGGCAGCTCGCAGCATCATTGCTGTACATAGGAGGTCAACGTAGTGGAAGCAACGAGGCTCTGTGATATGACAATCCCATGAGCAGGTTGATTCATATTCATTTTCGTGCCCATGTCGTTAGTTTGTACTGCAGATAGTTCTGTATTTATAGGTCCTGGTGCATGATTCTTCATGAGCAAGATGCACCACTAATTTGTATTCTCTCCTTCGACCATGGCATCACAAATGTCGCTCTTCCAATCACAAGCACAGCCATATTATCCCAGGTTTGCTATACACAAACCCGGACCATGAACTCAGTACATCCGCAATTTCAAATTTTCCTTTTATCCATGCGTTCATTTGTGCATAATATTAACATAATTAACAGTAATTTTCATAATTTTTTATAGTGTCCAACCCAATCCAGTCGTAAATAAAATACCTCAACCAACCCAACCAAATTTAATTACATCCGATGTAACCCAACCTGGCCCGACTCCAAAGACTTTATTTGTGATCACCAAAAAAAAAACAACCCTTGTAAATTTCTTTAGAGAAACAATGAAATAATTTTAAACGTCATCTAATTTTATTTCTTTACCTGTATTATAGTCTAATTAATTTTTTTGTTTTACCTTTTTTATGATAAAGGTAATGATATTAATGATAATAATAAGAAGCTTTATTGGATATAAATCCCATAAAATAGTACAATACTCTTGAACGTAATAAAGATAAGATAAATCAAATAATGATGATAATGATAATAATAATAATAATAATAATAATAATAATAATAATAAAGTACCCTGTTTATTGGCAGGAGACAGATAGATACCCCCAACCTAAAAGAAAAAAAGGTATAGTATCCATCAAGGTAATGAACGATACAACCAACTAAACAATAAATTTTTAAAAAAATGGACTATGGTAACAAAGAAATGACAATAATACACGTGAAGACATGAGAAATAATAAAAAAATAGGGAGCTATTGAAGAATAGGGACCCCAGCCTTCTTTAGTTAGGCTTATAAGGTTAACTAACGAAAATATCACGACCTAACCTAACCAATCGTTAGGTTAACTGTACGCCCTTGACGATTGGCTAGGTTAGGTCATGATATTTTCGTTAGTTAGCCTTATAAAGCTAACTAAAGAAGGCTGGGGTCCCTATTCTTCAATAGCTCCAAAAATAGTAATAGCAGTTTCATACAAGTAAAAAGTACATGTAATGGGATGGCTACTGCAGGAGTTAAGTGAGCTTAAACCCGGGGTGTTCAACCTCTTTTCATGAAAGGCTATAATTTCAATTAATGACCCACACCGAGGGCCAGTGTGCAAATTGTAGATAAAATTTTATTTTAAAATTAAATTTTATTGAAATAAAATATGACATTAGATAATGAATTTTCATTATCCGCCAGCCGGGCCTGATACAAATCTTTAACGGGCCTGACTCTGGCCCGCGGCCCGTATGTTGGACAAGCCTCCTATAGACAAACACTTTCATACCAAGAGGTCCAGAGTCTAGAAGATCTAAAGCAGGGCTGATGAATAGCTTGGACAATTGGACTGGATGAGTTTTTAATTCTTTTTATATGCACCTATATCTATCTTGCTCTATTATATATATATATATACACACACACACATATGTATTTACACACACACACACACACACACACACACGCATACACACACACACACACACACACACACACACACACACACATCGATACCTCTCCTCTATATATATATGAAAATGAAAATGAAAAGGTTTATTGGCAGACTATAGTCCATATGACAAATATTATTAATACAATGACAGTTCATATACTAAGGATAGAAATATATACAATTGATTAGAAATAATACTGCACTGTCGAAGTTAAGTGGAGCTACAGACATACGTTTTCGTACCAAGAAGTCCATAGCTTAGAGGATAAATGGCAGGACTCATGGATAGCTTGGATGATCGGTTGGTTGATTTTTTAATTCTTTGCATTAGACTGTGTTGAGCACGTCTTGTTACCTCCGGGAAACTCGGGACATTGCGGGTAGCAAACATTTGCGAAGCTGAGCATCTCGGGGTAGTTTATGTAAGAGTCTAAAAGACCTGTTGTACAGCAAATTTAGGGTTCTGCCAGAACCTTTTTTATAATTCACCCAGAGTATATATTACTGCAGAAAGTACGAAAGAGTGTGTCTTTAGCTTCACTTGTACAGAAACGAAAGTTCCTTATGGTCATATTCGCTTTAGCACACAGGCTTCGAGATTGTTTTCTTATATCCGAGTCATCACTCAAGGAGCTGGTAATAGTTTGACCCAAATACTTAAACTCTTGTACTTCCTCAATTACTTCACCATTCATTTTAAACCTTATATCAGCTGGCTGATTACAGCTTTTAAGATGAAATTGCATAACCTTAGTTTTTGTAACATTAAAAAGAATATCATGTTTCTGCGAATACACTTCGCAGACATTTAGTAGCCGATCCAAGACCTTTAACAGAGGGACTTATTAACACCATATCATCGGCATAAACTAAGTTATTTATCCTTGTGTTATCTATACAACATCCCACTGTTGCCTCATTAAGTGAAGCAATTAATCCGTCAATATCACTATTAAACAGCATAGGGGAGAGCAAGGAGCCTTGTCTCACCCCGCAAGAGGAGCCAAAACACTCGGATAGTACATTGCCCCACCTAACAGTGAAAGATTGGTGGGAAAACCAAATTTCAATAAATTTAATATGTACATGGGAACCTTCCTGTCTTCTAGTTTTGCAAATAAAATATTGTGGTTCACCCTATCATATGCCTTACTTATATCAAGGAAACAGCTATAAATGGTTGAATTACTGTCAATGTATTTAGATACTGTTTCTTTAAGTACATAGATACACAGGTCAGTTGAATGGGACCTTTTAAAGCCAAACTGATTAGGAGATGTCCATGGGAAATCATTTAATCGGAGTAACAAGAGTTTTTCTAGTAGTTTCGAGAAGCAGGAAGCGACAGCAATAGGCCGTAATTATTGCTGGACAGAATGTCTCCGTACTTATTTTTGACCAGAGCAAGATATATACCCTCATGAATTCTGCAGGGATATAGCTATGATGCAAGCATGGCTGATAGGAGCAATGATATATGCAAACATACTACGTCATTTGCATATTTTAAGTGCTCATTCGATAAGTCATCTACCCCTGACGCAGAACCAGTCTTTAACTTTATATATATATTATATATATATATATATATATATATATATGAAAATTATTTCACGAAGGTAACACGTGAAAAATATTTATGATGAATAAAACCACGAAGGAAGGAAACACAAAATGGTGCTCAAGCGCTTTCGTGGTTTTATTCATCATATATATATATATATATATATATATATATATATATATATATATATATATATAAGTGTAGTGTCATCGTTTGCAAATGACAATAATTTGTCAACTAATCAGTAATTAAGACGAGCTAAATACATTACAGAATGATATTAACACACTATATTAACACACTAATTAACACACTATAGGCTGAAGAAAATAATATGAACTTTATTGACTGAAATTCCAGCTCTTTAAATTTGGTAATAATGATAATAATGATAATAATAATTACATCACAGTTGTTACGAAACGAGGAACAACACAAATAATACCGAAGCGCAAGGTCACAGACGTACCAGAAGTAATGATGTCAACAGACTTAGAATTCAGGAAACAACAGTGTCATATTAAAAAGGGACATATAAGGAAAAATTAATACCGAAGCGCAAAGTCACAGACGTGCCAGAAGTAATGATGTCAACAAACTTAGAATTCAGAGAACAACAGTGTCATATTAAAAAGGCCATATAAGGAAAAATTAATACCGAAGCGCAAAGTCACAGACGTACCAGAAGTAATGATGTCAACAAACTTAGAATTCAGAAAACAACGTCATATTAAAAAGGGACATATAAGGAAAAATTAATACCGAAGCGCAAGGTCACAGACGTACCGGAAGTAATGATGTCAACGACTTAGAATTCAGGAAAATACAGTGTCACATTAAAAAAGGCCATATTATAAAAATTAATATCGAAGCGCAAGGTCACAGACGTACCAGAAGTAATGATGTCAACAGACTTAGAATTCAGAAAACAACAGTGTCATATTAAAAAGGGCCATATTAGAAAAAATTAATGAGAACTATAGGATGACGTTTTCATAGCAGAAGAGCGGATATCTTGCTGAGGCTATGGAATAGTTTGATACTTCTAGTAATTGACTAATGTTGCCTTCTCAGAAGCCCTTTCAGGACTCGAGATGTTGCCCATATTTCTTAAAATAAGAAAAGCAAAAAATAAAGTTGACTGGTCATGACTGAAAACTCTAAAACTACACTCTGAGTTCGGTTCTTAACATAGTTATAATTTTTTTCTAATTATGCTTCTTTTAGTGCTTAAACTACATTTACTTTATTTCTATTATATATAAACATATTTTGATATGCTATATATCAAAAGATTGTGTATATACAGGGTGGGCCAAAAGTCTGTAACCTCGATGCATTCTAAACTATTTTTTTCCGGGCAACAGACTTTTGGGCCACCCTGTATATATATATATATATATATATGTGTGTGTGTGTGTGTGTGTGTGTGTGTGTGTGTGTGTGTACAAAATAATAAATGCACGTTAACTGCCATGAGTACAATTAGACAAATAATACACTTATTACTTAGGTCGACCGCACATATGATCGTCTTGCGACTCATGACTGACGACTTGGGTCGTGACAACTCAAGTCGCGTGTAATTTTACATTGACAGAAATGAAGCCCCCCCCCCCCCATCACCACCCCCTCCCGATTCCCCAGAATCACGTCGCGGTCGCTGCAGTGTGCGGGGCTCCCATTCTGTTAATATAAAATTATACGCGACTTGAGTCGTCACGACCTAAGTCGTGAGTCGCCAGTCGCGAGACGATCCTGTGTGCGGCCGGCCTTAATTAAGTAGCCTTTGGAAAGACGTCGCGAATGGTATAGGATAATATATGTTATAATAATGTTATAATGTTATAATTTTCAGACCAACAAAGACCTAGGATCCACTCATGGCTGGAAAATGCTTGCAACGTCAGTTCCAACTAACTGTAAAAATTAAATATAAACAAACCGGAATCAGAGACCAAGAATGAGATAATAAAAACCCACTCAAATAGACAAAGTTTATTTCCACAACAGTTTCGATGGATACAGAAGAGGATGCCAGTGGGCATCGAAACTGTTGTGGAAATAAACTCTGTCTATTAGAGTGGGTTTTTATTATCATATTTTGACCTTCACGTAGAAAAAAGTGAAGTTTTTTGCATTGACCAAGAATGATTTTAGCTAATTTCCAAAAACGTAACGAAACGAGTTCTGAAACCAAAAATGCAAAAACTCTTTCGTTATTCAAGATCCAAATCGATTAATATTCCATACCGAAGGAGCTGCTGCTGCTGCTGCTGCTGCGGTCGAACCTTCAAAACAGTCATTTATATTCCATACCGAAGGAGCTGCTACGGAGTCTAGAAAACAGTCATTTAGCTACATTCAAGAAACGACTTGATAACTATCAAAGTCAAGAAAGTTTTGTTTTGATTTGTATATATATATATATATATATATATATATATATATATATATATATATATATATATATATACTGTATTATGTAACTGGCAATAAGCGAAATTATATCCGCCAATTCATCACTAAAAATAATAGTAAACTTGTAAATGAAAAGCTTTTCTTTCAAACACAACACTGTTGTGACTCCAAACCATCAGACTTTGGGTAAAGAAGACAGCAAAGTAAGAAAAGCAAACGAAGGGAATTCGTTATTTTGTAATGTTTTAAAAACATTTGATGTGTAAACACGAAATATAAAATCTCGCGTTTATTTCAACATCCGATGTTTCGTAGCTCCATTCGATATTTACGCAGTAAGTCATATTCCTCATTTTTAAATGTCACTGTATTAAATACAGTACTCACGCAGTTATCCGTGATTCACTCAATCGTGAATCGAGTTAACCGTGATTCATTCAATCGTGAATTGAGTTAACCATGATTTACTCAATTGTGAATTGAATTAACCGTGATTCACTCAATTGTGAATTGAGTTAACCGTGATTCACTTAATCGTAAATCGAGTTAACCGTGATTCACTTAATCGTGAATCGAGTTAACCGTGATTCACTTAATCGTGAATCGAGTTAACCGTGATTTACTGCGACCAATGTATGTTATCCGTAACCATGATACCGAGTTAACCATGATTTGGCTCGGAGTTTACGCCCGCGGCTGGCTTCGCGCCAGCCCACCACAACGCGCCTCAGTCAGTCAGTCTCTCGCGATTCACAGAGTATATACATTGTGCGCTTTGACTTCGCATATCTTCACGTCTTGTAGCGAGTACAAACTACTTAAATGTATATTATACTGTAATAAAAGAATACTGGGTGTGATGGAGAGCGAGGTGGGAGGCCAGTCAGTGATGGCTGACAGCAGCGGCTGCACCCATCTACCATCAGGATATAATGAGTTAACCGTGAAATCGGGTTAACCGTGATCATGGACCGCTCCTCAGTCACAGATAATTGAGCGAGTACAGTAGATCGACCCGTAAACAATTGATATTTGAATTATAATTATGTGAACAGCTCGCTGCATCATTGCTACATTTACTTATAGGGATTCAGTGAACTAACAAGACGTAGTTCATAATCGTATAGTAGTCGTACAGTAGTCGTATAGTAGTCGTATAATAGTCGTACAAGCGTTCATAATCGTACAGTAGTCGTACAGTAGTCGTATAGTAGTCGTATAGTAGTCGAACAAGTCGTTCATAGTCGTATAGTCGTACAGTAGTCGTATAGTAGTCGTATAGTAGTCGTACAAGTCGTTCATAGCCGTATAGTCGTACAGTAGTCGTGTAGTAGTCGTATAATAGTCGTACAAGCGTTCATAATCGTATAGTCGTACAGTAGTCGTACAGTAGTCGTATAGTAGTCGTATAGTAGTCGTACAAGTCGTTCATAGTCGTATAGTCGTACAGTAGTCGTATAGTAGTCGTATAGTAGTCGTACAAGTCGTTCATAGCCGTATAGTCGTACAGTAGTCGTGTAGTAGTCGTATAATAGTCGTACAAGCGTTCATAATCGTACAGTAGTCGTACAGTAGTCGTATAGTAGTCGTATAGTAGTCGTACAAGTCGTTCATAGTCGTATAGTCGTACAGTAGTCGTATAGTAGTCGTATAGTAGTCGTACAAGTCGTTCATAGCCGTATAGTCGTACAGTAGTCGTGTAGTAGTCGTATAATAGTCGTACAAGCGTTCATAATCGTATAGTCGTACAGTAGTCGTACAGTAGTCGTATAGTAGTCGTATAGTAGTCGTACAAGTCGTTTATAGTCGTATAGTCGTACAGTAGTCGTATAGTAGTCGTATAGTACATAGTTCAAAGTAAAAACTATTTCTGTGCCGCATTCCATTTTTGTATTCATTATCGTCTGTAAGTGAACCTCGTTGTTCTCCACTGCAGACGTTTTGGGTGTTATAAAATCCGGGTGCATGATTTTATCAGGAACAAGATCTAGTGCAACTTTATGTTCCCTTCTTTGCATACAGGTAAGTAAGTCTACCTGCGTAAAATATATTACGTAGCATCAACTCGGTTATCGTTTAAAATCTGGATGCATAAATGCTGTCACGTGCATTGCGAGGGGCAGACTAATTTATTCAGTTTGATTTTTATTCCGAAGCGGTTTTGCGCATGCGTAAATATATCGTGCTGGGGTTAATGTTAGGTTACAGTTTTTAGAGTTAGGTTAAGTTAAGCCAAGGTAAGGTTAAACTTGATAGCGGTATTTAATCTGAATTAGAAAGTTTTGAGTTTCTATGCAATTGGATATATATATATATATATATATATATATATTATATATAGATTATATATAAAGCCGATTTTATATGTCGATTAATTCAATCGAACATGTCACTATCAGTAAACCCGAACAAGAAAATATAACTGCCTAATAATGACTCCAAAAAAAGACATAAACAATAGACTATATAGCTTAATAGATAGATAGATAGATAAATAAGAAAGTATATTTTAAAAGAATTGGAGTAAATTTACAGTGTTAACGGTACCGGGATCATAAAGATCCATATCGTTCATTAGATGTTTTAAAACAAATTTTAAATCTTGGTCTTCGATTACTCACTACACGTTAAGTGCCTTTACGATTAAAACGCTTGATATAAAGGGGGGAAACAATTCATTGGGGGGGTCTAATTCTATTTTTTTTTTTAAATTGCTACTCCTTTTCATCTCAGAATTTCGAAACGAGTTTGTATCCAATCTTATTGGGAATATACGGAACCTGTTTGGGAAAAATTGGGGGCTCATAATTGTATACGCGAAGGTTCGGTAATTTTGGCAAAGTGACCGACTTATTCCTGTGTAAAGCGTCCTTTTTAACACCTTACCTGATTGATTATTATTGAACTTTCACTGCTGGTCTTACGAAGACACAGACATAGTGACCTTTAATAATGTGGAATAGACATAGCGATATGTACTCGCTTCAATGTGCCATGTATAACACGAATGAATGTGGGCAATATATACTGAAATTGTTTCTCTATATTATATATATATATATATATATGGAAAAGTATATATATATAATATATATATATGGAAAAGTATATAATATATATATATATATATATATATATATATATTGGAAAATTATATATATATAATATATATATATATATATACACACAAACTACTTTCTTAAATATATTTGTGCCGACTTGTTCTTACAATAACTTAAAGCAAATTTCTTTTTTCTTTATTTTTACTCCAACCACAAAAATATAAGAATTGTTTCTAAACACTTTCAAATACGATATTCCTCATTTTATGACCACGTAAACGAAGTCAAATTAAATCAAAGAAGACTTCTCAGTGAATAAAGACAGACAAACTGTAACAATGAATATTTGTCTATACATTTGCATTTTACATTTTTGGAACAGTGTGTGTGTGTGTGTATATATATATATATTATATATATATATATATAATATCCCGAATTTATCTGCCAATAATTACAGGCTGAAGTCTGCAATTATTTTGATTTACTGGAGTGATCCGATACAAATAATTTCTTTTTGAAGTGTTTTCTCCGCTGGAAAAATGACGAGTTTATTTGCTTCATCGAGAGCGACTTCTTTCTAACGTGTGAAACTCACAGATTTGAATCTCTTTCGTCGAAAATTGTTCAGAAAACGTGTTTTAAGATGATTAATTTTGTTTTGTCTTTTAGAATTTCGGTTGTGTGTAATGTAATTACGAGAATGTGTACTAATAAAATTATATATTTCTTGGGTTGTTAACCCTTTAACGCCGGAATTGTTTGTAGGGTTAAGTAACGAATGTGTTTGTATTTGAAAGGTTACCAATATGTAACGTCGTCCTTTTAGGGTTAAATTAGAAACAGAGAGAGAACGTTTTAGACAGTCTTATGCTAAATTTATAGTCCGTTTATTCCAAGTGATGAACCTACAGTAGAGATTTTTTTTTTTATTGGGATTGTTTAACCCCTTCGCAACATCTAAGGTCATATGACGGAGGGGACCTACTACAGCTTTACGTGGGATCCGAACCACGGGTCGCTACATAATCTGGGAGCGGAGGACGGCCTCCCATCCAACTACTACCCAGACCCAATGTCGCTTAACTTCGCTAATCAACGGGAAGCGATGTTACGACATTGGCCACGACGTAGCCCACAGTAGAGATCTAGAAGATAAGAGTTCGGTAACCTCTATGTTGTACACTGAATTCACTACACAACATAGCGTGGAAGCGGATTTAAAGCAGTTTTCTGCCAGGTGATTTTTTTGTATATTTGCGGAAAAAAGTTTACCAAAGAAAGTCTATTGAAAAGATACTGCAAAAATAATAATCCTTTTGCCACGTTTTTACTTTTTTTCTGATAGAATATTCAGTATGCCGTTCATCTACGAGACGCCCCTTTTCACAAGAGAGTCCATGAGCCAAAAACCATACTTTGGCGGATTGGTACCAAAATGTGGTACCAAACGAAACTATATTTTTTTATAGCTTTTTATCTCTAGTTTCCAAATAGTTTTGCTGGACGTCCATATCTAGTAGCTGTTTCGTAGTAAATAGTTTCAAAACATAGGCACTATCAAACAAAATCAGAGGCATTTTTGCGAATGTTAGGGATTAAAAAGCAAACTTGTATTCAAATGTTTTGTAATATGCATCAAAAGAACTTTATTGATTCATAGCTCCTAAATACTGTTTGAAAACACCAAATGGATGTTAAAAGCCAGATTGTGATAAGAAGGACTTATTATCTGTTTTTGACCTTTATACTTAAATAGTTTCGAAAAGACAAATGACCTTAAGTTGAGAGAATTAGGGAAATAGGCACAAAATCATTGTATCTTTGTCCTCCACTACTAATATTAAAATTGACGATGCAAACAACAGCTAAACACTACATTACTGATGATTTTAAAGTCGGGGGTACCAATTCATCATTCGTTTGCTGGATACAGCAGCATTTAAATAAAATACACACGGGTATTGTAATGTCGAGTGATTCCATACCAATTATAGTGATGAATTAATACACACATACTGAAGCATGTTGTTGATAGGAACATAATTTGAGCACATTACCCTTTGTGGGATCAGATTTTATGAAAATTCTTCCTCGTTATCCTCTTCAGCAAGTATGTCCTGTGCTGGATCGCCCACATCCATCATATTGGCGTAGTCCTGAAGCGTGCACTCCTCTATGCACTTTAGTCCATGAGATATTCACTGGCAGCTTGGGCGTCGACAGTTGCGACGACATTTGCAGAATACTCCAGAATGAGTTGAGGTGCAGGAGCACCAGTCATCCACAGGATCTCCAGTTTTCCAACCTTTCCTGCCTTCTACCCCTTGTTGTTCTGAGGAGCTGGTACATCCGCGGCTGCTACCAGACTTCGTCTCCATATGGCGCTTTGGCAGTTAGCCCTGAGCGCATGTTGGTGAAGGCAATCTTTACATGAAAGCAGCTGCCCCGATTCCACTGTTCCTGTCATTGCGCTCCATAGTTGGAAACGAAGGTCACGTGAACTCCTGGAGAAATTCAAAGAGTTCATGAGGCAAATGCCAGTTCTCACCCAGTGCTATAGAAGCATCTTCGAATACTTGACACTAGTGAATGAGTTTGAGGTCTTTGAATTTACCGTTCCGAAAAGGCGCTGACCGTATCACAACCGATGAAAACATGTAAACTCAATACAGCTGGGCATACATTATTTTCTAATGTAGCAGTGAGGGTGTTGATACTGATAAGCTTAGTTCTGGTTTGTGTACCACAACGCATGTAAATTTCACAATTGACCCTGCTTGTGAAGGCTAGGCACAAAATCATCACATCTGTGTCTTCCACAACTAGTATTACTGACTTGGAGCCAGAGTCTGCTGCGTGTTTGGTGTGCAAGAGAAGTCGTGTATCTGCCTCCTCTTGTGTTGTCCTAAGAACATCAACTTCCTCAACATGTCTTCTGGATATCCGTGACAACTATTTCCGTGAGTCACGTACAGTAGTTTCTCACCAATTTGCTCTTGCTTTCCCTGCAGTTCTCCGCAAGGAAATGAGTTAGTTTATTTTTGTTGGCTGGGCATGATAGAAGACACCACCAGTTTTTAACTCGATATGCTGCTACTATCTTCGAAAACAAAATTCCATCATCTTCCCCCCTCTCTCTTTCAGCCTGTTTAATCGAGTTCTCCCTATGCAGTATAGGCTACATATCAAACACGACATCAATTCTGTCACTGGCAGGGCAACTTTGCAATGCAGTTGTCAACAGCTGTTCTGATAACTCGACAAATGTGGAGTTGTCACCGTGTAATTTCTTCAGTAGTGCCACACTGTCAATTATGGTCGCGGATGGCAGTGACCTGCTTCTCAAGATATCTCGCTAGCGCCGCTTTGTCAGTTTTCTTGAGTGTTCCATCTCTATTTGCCAATGACCATGGCAAGGGTCCTATCAGATAACGTGGTACTTCTTTCATGTCCATTTTCTACTGCTGTTTTTAGGATAGTTTCCTTGTTGTTTAATTTGGGCTTTGTTTTTGCCTGAAGACTGCTGAAAGTTTTTAGCTTAAGCTTTGGGAGTTTGTCATAGAAAGAAGAGCCTTTCTTAAGTCTTGACTCAAGAAACAACTGATAGGCAATTTCATCCTGTTTTTGAGCTGTGAGATTTCTTTCTACATCTAGAGGTGCGGTAATTCCGGAAGATATGCTCAACCGAGTCAGATGGATTGACCCAATTGCTTTCAAGAAGATCAACAACTGAATGAACATCTGTTCCGTCCTTCAGAATGCGAGTCGTTCCTAAATCAGGATGGGAGACACCATGTTCCTGCAAGTTGATCAGGCTACGGAGCTGTCTCAAACATGTACTGCGATATTCTGTAGTGAGATAATATTTCGATACTGCACTTGGTTTTAGACTGAAACCCTTAGTACCACCAGAAGTCTGTGTCACGGTTTACAGTTTCCCATTCACTTGATGTGACGTTCCCAGCCAGTGAGGGTTTTTTTCCTGGCTGTCGATGTTGTCATATGCTAAGACTGTACGAAATTCGGGAAATGTATTCGAAGGCAGTGCAAAATCATTGCCATTTTGTGTTTGTAGTTTTTGTAGACATAATGCTGTATCTATTTCTTCCAGGATCGAATATGATATCCCATGTCCTAGACGGTTCAGGATCCCGAACAATTCAACATTTCTTGTTAGTGTAAAGCAAAATATGTTTCGATGTTTTCATATATCCGACTGTCGCTCCATATATAAGGTCTTGGGAAATTGACCATACCATTTTCTCTACACAAGTTGTGCGAGTAGAGGATGTAGATTCACCAGTAAGTAGAACCGTTAAGAATGTTGACTGAGGTGGGTGGGGAGTATTGACTTATTTGACATCAAGTTCACTAGGACAAGGATGCCAAGTCTGCTCATTGTTTGCTTCCTTTATTTTACTTCTCGGGTGAAGTGCTACTTTCATTAGTAATTGTTCCATGGTGTTTTTATCGTTTTTTTTAATACATTTCTAGCTTTTCCTTCATTTCTATAAAATCTTGCGCTAGTTTTTCTTTAGAGAGATTGCCGAGCACAATCAAAAGCCTGTCTTTGTCAATGAGGAAAATGTGAAAACTTGAGCCAAACTCGACCTCCAGTTTGCGGCGTATGTATGTGCTTCTTTGTGTAAGCTTTTATTTCAGTAACACCTTGGACATACATGTAAGAAGTCAACATTTCTGAAAGGTCGGACATCCGTGCGACATGTTGATTACCAATTAGTTCTTCTCTGACGTAGTCAAACAACGTATCAAAGGCGGTTAATTTAGTCATTGCATATACTTCAGAATCCCCATGTTCCTCAGCACATTCTAGTTCTTCGTTTTGGCCTAAGCCTTATGTAGGAGATGTAACAAGAGTTATGTAGTAGCTTCGGCAGCCACAATATCATGGGAGGTTAGGGCCTCCGTCGAAGAGTGTATGCCATAATGCCATGTCCTTTGGCTTGATGAAATCGCATATTGGTAGAAGCCGATTGCAAATTATACACCTTCCAGTGGCAATTTTGGGCCTTTTAGCTGGAAACTTGGGTTCATAGTCACTGTCCGCGAAATCCATCGTCATGAAATCAAATCAATGGCATCTGAAATAGAAAGTTAGTTTAGAACAAACATAAAGAGATACATTCAATATACTGATACATTCATCATGTTATTGGAAAAAGAAGTATACCAATACAAGAAAATGCATCATGGATATAATTCACCTGAGAATAAAAACTAAAATATTTTAATGTACATATTTAATTATGTATGTAATATAGTTTCTTCTTTATATTCATGAGTGTGTCTATTACATTACGTTATTAAGACCACAGGGAACACGCAAAGCATTGCTGTAGGTCTGCAATTCAAAATATGATCTGTCGACATGAGGGTGCCTGCCATCCACCACTCGGAGTACGAGGGTTAATTAAGAAAATATGGAACGGATTTTGTTCTTACTTGGCAAACTGTACCACCAGATAATATATTTGAATATCATATAATAAATTTGGACTAAAGAGGACAGGACAGGACAGGACAACATATTTCAAAATAGTTCGCGTTCATTGGTCAGACACAGCTATTGTAGAACCAAACTTCAAACTCTTGTAAATCAATAAAGCTACTCATTTGGAATGTCTAGCAAGCATTTCTGACATCAGTGTATTGGTGTTTATTGGTAAAAAGATCATTTGGTACCACATTTTGGTACCACCAACCCTATCTGGCCCATGGACTAAGAAGTAACATGCATTCCTTCCCAAACCCATCACTTACTTCTTCACTCCTCTTGAGACATGAAAAACGAAGGTAATAATGCAAATATATATATTACAAGTTTTTTAAAGGTATTGTATCACCCTAACTGAAATGTAAAAGTTTTTTAACCTTCAGAATATCATTAAATATATGCTCGCAAGTTATATAATTAAGTATAATTTATAAAGTAGCCATAAAGTAGTCATAAAGTCATAAAGTGGTTATAAAGTAGTCATAAAGTCATAAAGTAGTCATAAAGTAGTCATAAAGTCATAAAGTATTCATAAAGTAGTCAAAAAGCAGTTATAAAGTAGTCATAAAGTCATAAAGTAGTCATAAAGTCATAAAGTAGTCATATAATTCATAAAGTAGTCATGTTCTGCATTTCACTCTCCATTCCCTTCACCTAACTCCGCAAGTTAAAACTGTACAGAGAAATCAATCCATTTAATATCTGAAGTATTTACATGGACAGTAACGCAAATATTCTTTACAAAAGACTATTGGCCATATTATCCACTAGCATTAATATATATTTTTCATTATAAGAAATTAAACTGAATAAAAAATAGATTTAATGAAAGTGGCTTTTACATACAAAAAAAAATATTTTCGGTTTGTTACCACCGTTGTAAAGATATGACAGATGCCACAATTTACGTGAAGGCTTAAGCTATAATAAAATTATGATATATTAAAAGAATTATTTTAAATACAGTATGTTAAAATAGTATCACATACAAAGAGAAATTTCTGCAATGCAATATAAGCAAACTCATATATATATATTACACATCTATTCTTTTCTCCGTCGTAAGTAGTATGGTGAGCATACATTTTTCCTTTCTCCGTCGTAAGTAGTATGGTGAGCATACATTTTTCCTTTGTCCGTCGTAAGTAGTATGGTGAGCATAAAGTTTGAAAATGTTTTGTTAAAGTGAGAAATAGTTCGTATATTTGCATTCAGTTTGGCATCACTTTGATTAATACTGTTTGGAAATAAATACAGTTACCCAAGTTAATTAAAGAAACTCTCATCCTTTCTAATGCCATTTTTTTTAATGTTTTTGTTAAGGCCTTGTATTTTAATAGATAATTATTTTTTTTCTGAATTCATAATGTAATAAAGAAGTGCATAATTGAGTATAGAAAGGAAAATCTATTAACTAATTAGACTATCACTGAAACTCATAACAGTAATGTTGGCAGCTCTTTCTTTTGGTATGTAAAGCATGAGGCCTAGAACTCGACCGTAATGATTAAACGTACGTCTGTTAAAGCTTAATCAACGAAGGGTCGTGTGCGAATGACCCTTCGTGGTTAGCTGCACAGAAAACAGACTACTAAAATAATAACGAAGGGGGGGGGGTGCCTACTCTTCCAATGTTAAGTGAAGGTATTTGGAGACACAGTGACATATTACGAATATTTGTGATAATAATAATAATCAGAAATTGCTTGAATGTGTCTATTATAAAATTAAGTAATATTCAACATTCAATTATTTTTTAGTTTTTGACGTTTGTTTTATAAGGAGACTCACGTAATTTGGTATTATTCACTTAGTTTCTGTGTAACCTGCAACCCCGCCCCTACACACACACACACACACACACACACACACACACACACACAATTGGGAGACTTTGAATAACCATTAATTAAAACATAAATACTGAAATTGGCAACTCGCTCATTATATAAAATGGTTTTATAATTGTAATTACAGTAAAGTAATATGTATGCGGTCTTCTCTCCTTATCGTAATTTCCCCCTAAATTGTTGTGTTCATATGTACCACTGACAGTTATTATTGAAGAACATACAATGATCCCTCCAAACAGTAGTCGACTACTGAAAGTCTGTGAAAGATTGGATCACCTGAAGATCAGGGCCCCAGCCTTCGTTAGTTAGCCTTATAAGGCTAACTAACGAAAATATCACGACTTAACCTAACCAATCGTGAGGTCAACTGTACGCCTTTGACGATTGGTTAGGTTAAGTCGTGATATTTTCGTTAGTTAGCCTTATAAGGCTAACTAAAGAAGGCTGAGGGTCCTGATCTTCAGGTGATCCGAAATGTTTTTTAAACATCCTAAATGTTGAAACATTTCTGAACACGTACCTGTGTTCTTTGAGGTTGACATAATTTATTTATTGTTAAAAATATTAAGAAAACACCGAATAAAGAGGAGGAGAGATGATAAAAATAAATATGAGGAGAAAGGCAGAGTGAGAAATGAGGAATATCTGAATTTAAGTTAGTAGATAGTCGGCAAACTAAACTATAGGCTAGAAAGGCAGAGTGAGAAATGAGGAATATCTGAATTTAAGTTAGTAGATAGTCGGCAAATTAAACTATAGGCTAGAAAGGCAGAGTGAGAAATGAGGAATATCTGAATTTAAGTTAGTAGATAGTCGGCAAACTAAACTATAGGCTAGACGCAGTGATGGGGAACCACTGACCCGCGGGTCAGGTGACGCACGAGGCAATTTTTAGTGACCTACGAACTCTTATTTAAATAAAATGACTTTAATTTTTATATTTTCTGCCTTTTTTAATATTTTCTGACAATTTTGGGTGTAATCAGAGAACAACAATCAATAGAAAGAGTAGAGAATCTTATTCTTACAGAATGGAATTCTTTACCAAATTCTTTTGCATCAATGAAAAAGCTAGCATTAGCTCTGCGAACAATGTTTGGTTCATCTTATTCGTGTGAACAGTCGTTTTCCTCCATGAATTTCATCACCACTAGGGATCGCCTTGGCACAGATATGAGTGCTGCATGTGTGAGGCTAAAGACAACTAAATATAAACCTCAGATCAAAACATTAGCAGTTAAAATCCAACAAGAAGTTTCTCACTAAAAATAGTAAGTAAGTAAATTATTGTGACCCAATTTCATTTTTTTACAAATCAAAAGTAACAAAAGTGACCCGCCAGCGAAAAAGGTTCGCCACCATTGGGCTAGACTCGCAGTGGTTCCCAACCTTTTTCAGTCCAACGCTCCCTTCTGTCCATCAATATTTGCTGGTGCCCCCCTCATAAAGATAATAATATAACAGGATAAGTGATAAGTGATTTATTAATAGAAGATAACAGTTTTAAATTTTCCTAGCGCCCTCCTAAGATTCTCAAACGCCCACTGGGGGTGGTAGTGCCCACGTTGGGAACCACTGGGCCCTAGAGCGTTAGCTACAGAACCAGAAAAATGAAAAATGGAAATAAAATGGTAAAGGGGGGTGCATAAATGAATGTTGATGGTTGCATTGCAGTTTTGCAAAACATATATTTCATTTATTATAAAAGAACTTAGGAATAAACTGTGTTAGATGTATGTTAAAACATTAAACCTTGACTAACCTTGGTTTTACTTCCGCTCGAATTGTTCATTCTGACGAAGGTCATGCTTGTAACTCCACCTTAGACCTACAGTTTAACGTGGGATCCGAACCACGTCCCACCAGCAGCCCAGCCAGCGTCTTAACCATTAGGCTACCCCGGGTACCCATTTATCTACCAACCAATTGTTTGTTCATATAGAGCCGTCATTCCCAACGTGGGGCGCAGGCCCCACCGGTGGGGCATGGTAATATTTTGGTGGGGCATGCGTAGGACGTGCACCCTTCGGCTTACTATACCAAAGACTACGGGCAATCCGAGAATGAATTATTAGCAGTGAATTGTTTTATAGTGAGTCTGTGTGAGCGAGTGCGCGTGTTAATGCATACGGTGCATATATAGTATGTATACATAAAAATATTTGTGTGTATGTATGTATATGTGTAATTGGTACACAAAGTATTTCCCGTCTCCCCACACTCGCGTGTCTCGGTCGACCAAGGAGAGGACGGGACGCATGTCGCCGGATGAGCCAATGTTTTCTCGGCCAATCAGCGTGTGTGAGCATTCAGTTTGCTTCTTAGTGTGTTTACGTTTGGCCGTGTGTCCACCATAATACCGTGTTGTTCTGAATTTTTTCATAATAATACGTGACTTATGTGTGAATTAATGTGATATATTACAATTTGGCAAACCAAAGAAAAGGAATATATTTTTATTTTTATTTCTTTATATATTAATCGAACTCAGCAATTATGTAAATTAGCAGTATCTTGCATTTATACCAGTACGCCAAAACACTGGACTGTTTCTATAATAATTCGTTTTCGTTGACATTTATATTCCTCATTCAGAAATTTTTGTTCTGGATACTTCTTTAATTAATTTATAATTTTATTTATTTCAGTCACAAACCCTATGCATAAAATGAGTAGTGCAAGTAAAAAAAAAGTTCGTCAATATTCAGAGGAATATTTAAAATTTGGATTCATACCCGCTATCCATGATGACCGGTCACCTTTCTGCCTCTTATGCCAACAATGCTTGACCAACGAATCAATGAAACCAGGTCGTCTTGAGTTGCATTTGAAGGCGAAACATAGTGCGTATGTAAATTCAGATTTAAATTACTTTAAGTCTTTAAAGGAGAAGTTTGCAAAAAGATCAACAATAAAGTCTCTGTTTACTACACAAACTGTTAGCGTCAGTCGTACTCTTGAGGCTAGTTATGAAATTTCTTTACTCATTGCTAAATGTGGAAAAAATCATACTATAGGAGAGGATTTAATTAAACCATCAATATCAACATTTCTTAAAACAGTCCTGGAAAAAGATGACAACGCTGTTAAAGCCATGCCACTCAGTAACAATACTGTTAGTAGAAGAATAGATGAAATGAGTGAAGATATTGAAACACAACTTGTTGAAAAGCTGAAATCAAGATATTTCTCACTACAAATGGATGAATCAACTCTGAGAGACAGTGAGGTCGTATTGTTAGCATATGCAAGATATATTGATAAAGGTGAATTTGCTGAAGAAATGGTATTCTGTAAATCATTAGAAACCACCACTTCCGCCGCTGATATATATGGTAAGCTAAACAATCACTTACACGTCAATAATATACCAATAGAAAACATAACATCTTGTGCTGCAGATGGTGCTCCTGTTATGATGGGCAAGAAAAAAGGCTGCTTAAAATTGATGAAAGATGAGAATCCAGAAATGCTTCTTGTGCACTGTGTTATTCATAGAGAGAACTTAGTGTCCAAAAATATTACTCCTGTTCTTAATGAGGTACTACGCTCAGTTATAAAATGTATCAATGCTATCAAAGCTAATGCAAAATGTGAGCGTCTCTTCAAGCAATTTTGTGAAAATGAAAATGCAGACTATGTGAAACTTTTACTTCACACTGAGGTAAGGTGGCTCTCAAAGGGGAATTGCTTGAAAAGATTCATGGACCTATTTGATGTTCTTAGTGACTTTTTAAGTGACAAGCCTGAAATGAAGCACCTGCTAACCGTTGATGGTAAAGCATTTGTGAGTTATTTAACAGATATTTTTGAAAAACTGAATATGTTGAATAAACAACTTCAAGGATCAAACAAAACTCTTGTAGATGCAAAGACGAAGATATTTGGCTTCGTTACATTTATCGAGGTATGTCAAAAAAACATTTCTCACAAAATTTTTGACCAGTTTCATTGGCTAAAAAAATGTAAGGTGACTGATGCTGCTGTACTTGTCATTGTGGATCATCTGAAAATAATGGCCTCTGATTTTAAAGAAAGATTTTCTGATTTAAAACAAATTGATTTTCCAACATGGGTGATGCAGCCAATGCTAGTGGATATATCTGATGTTTCGATGCAGTACCAAGAAGAACTCTCGGAAATGCAAAATGATGAGTCAGTTAAAACTTTATTCAATATAAAAGGGGTGATGGCATGGCTTTGTGATGAGACAGAAACTAAATACCCACATTCAACCAACTTTGCAAGAAAATTGTTGTTACCCTTCCCATCTTCATATTTAGCTGAATGTGGCTTTAGTGCTGTAAATGATTTGCTATTGAAGAAAAGAAATCGACTGGATATCACTAAACGAGGAGACTTGAGACTTAAGCTGACTAAATTGGTGCCTGATATAAAATCTCTCTGTAGCAGACATGACGCACAAGGATCTCACTAACAGACATTTTTAGGTGAGCTCAAATTTTATTTTTCATTATTATTAGTTCAATAATTAAAATGATCAAAGTATTACAGAATAACTTTTCATTCAAATATTTTCTATTTCTGCATTCCAGTTCTCTATTATATGTTTGGAAACTTTATTTATTTAGCTGTCCTTTCGTTTTTTATTTTTCTCTTTCATGGATGCCATGTTCTTTGGAAGCTTGTTTAGAGACCAAGTTAATGGCCTTTTAAGCTTCCTTCACGTGAATAACAGTAAAATTTTGAATAACAAAAATTAAATATCACAGGGGGGGGCATCAGGGTTTTAGAAATGCTTAGGTGGGGCATGGCCCAAAATCGGTTGGGAACCACTGATATAGAGTGTTATTACAACTGTGTATGGCAGATTTTTAGACTGTATTTAATACAGTGGCGAAGACAATATTGAAAAGCATATTATTTCTTATATTAGTTTATTGTACCTTTGGTATATTAATTGTATATTAATTGTATATTTGTATAATTGTATATTAATTGTATAATTGTATATTAATTATTTTTAAGGATTGGAAAAGGCAGCTCAGCAAAACTAAGTGACATTGGGTCTAGGTAGTAGTTGGTTCCGATCCCACGTAAAGCTTTAGTAGGTCCCATCTGTCATATGACCTAAGATGTTGCGAAGGAGATTAAGCAACCCCATCATCATATCATCTTTTAAAGATAAGATAAGATAAGCTCTTAAAGAAAAAGGTTCATATAATAAAAGTAAGGAGTAGGGAGTGGGGTTAGGGGAAAATGTCTTTTACTTTTGTTCGGGGGGGGAGTGGGGGGGAGGGCGAGTAAAGTGTCTCAAGGAGGATCAAAGCATTTAATATCCAAACATAGAAAAAGCGAAGGCTTTATAACATAAGGCGATTTTCAACCGGTTATTATAACACGGGAGCCTTTAAAATTTTCATTATAGTTTTCATATAGATGTTTTCTTCGGTGAACTTTTTTCCATAATTGTATTTGACAGTTCCGTAACTATTCCGAGAAGGATTTTTTTTTTTTTTTTTGTATTCTTGTAGAAGGAGGAACACGTTTTAGAAGGAGGATTACTCGTTCTAGGACTTACAGTAAGTGAACTTTTCTAAAAACTTACTTTTGCTCATGTTTCTGTTACTATAAGCTGCAAGCAAAATTAACATTAAAGATTGATAAAACAACAGACATTCTTTAAATTTTAATAAGGACCTTTATTTCTTCATTAGGAAACCAAAATTACTTTTTACTTCACAAATATTTGTAATAATAATAATAATAATAATAATAATAATAATAATTAATAATAATGATGATAAATGGCTTGATTGCTGTAATGAAGCAGTGAGGGTGATTGGTGTAGGCCATAAAAATAAAGTAACAATGGCGATAAGGTTATAGCGATAGAGGGTGATTAATGATACAGGGTGTATTTAAATGAATGGTGCAAAAGAAAATTGTAATAATTGTTAACTGAATTGATAAATTTGGTATATTTAAAGGTATATTTGGTATATTTGGTATATTTCAAGTTTTATTTCTGATATTTAGTGAGTTTTCATATGTCTTCCATCATTTTTTCAGTAGCTAAATGAAATCTACTCTCTAATTCAGTGAAAACGTTGTCTAAAAGAGTTACAGGAACTGATGCTATGGCATCTCCAATGCGCAGGTTTAGTTCGTTAATATCCCTTAGTTCGTTGTGATATACAGTTATCTTTACATATCCCCAGAGGTAAAATTCTAAAGGAAATAGGTCCAGGGAACGAGCTGGCCATTAGGGTGGAGCGAAAAATACTTTTTTTCTAGTATGAAGTTCTAATAGTGATTAAAAGTTGCAATTAGTGGACGAAATATGCCTGCCAAAATATGAGTTCATTTGTTTAAATTTTTCAGCTGCCACCAGGGGGCTAAAGTTAACACAATTTTGTGTAAAAAGGAAAAAAATGCTTCTATTTTAGGTTTGTCAAACTATTATAAAGTTTTATCTTAGAATTATCTAATAGTTTGATTAAGATTCTTAAATGATAGGAATTCGTTTTGTAAAAATGCCTTTTCATATGCTTAATATCTTCAGCTGCCACAAGAGAGCTGAAGTTAGCACAATTTAGAGTAACTGAGTCATGTTGAGACTACACTGAATGTTGTGGGGGAGGGTTTGGGGAGGGTTGTGGGGGAGGGTTTTGGTGTGAAGGAATTTCTTTCTGTGAGTCATTAGAACAGTGTGTTAACACTTGTCTTCTTAGGTAGTAGGCCTAGTCGCTCAGTTGATCGGAGAGTTTTTTAATATGATCGGAATATTATAAAACTTTATTTTAAAGTGATTTATATAGAGATAATATTGATTTTATTATAAAATGCTTGTTATAATGTATTATATAATTTTAGTTTATTTATATATATATATATTTATATAATATATTATATATACTTATAAAATATATTATATATATTAATTATATAATGTTTTGATGTTACAGGATATTTTGTGATTGTGAATTTTTCTTAAAAATATTATGGCATCAAATACTAAATATAAACATTTCACTAGAGAACATATGAAGTGTGCCATATTTGAAGTACCTTGTGAGATGAGTGATATGCAACTACCAACTTATAACTGCATTATGAAAGATTATCTGTTCACAAAACATTTAGTGAAGGAGCAGATGAATAACAAGGAGCCTTCATTTTCTGAAATAGCAGAGGCAGTTTCCAAAAAGGTAGAAAATATTTGGAAGAAGGCCTCTTTGCCAATAGTTTCACATACACGCGTTTTACAGATGATGCGAGTGTACCATGATAAATACAGGTCCTTATTAAAGCCATACAAGTCACGCAAGGATCAGCCTAAGTACAAAAGTCAGCTTGAAGAATTTGAAAACTCTTCAAAATGCACTTTGTTTGACATCTGCACCTGCAAATGTAAGGAGTTTAGGAGATGCTCATGTGAAAAGAGTAAGAAAATCCCTCCAAAAGAGCAGGATTTTTTAAATGACCAACGAACACGCAGAATAATGGTGATAGGAAGCATTGACATAGCACACACAAGACGATTACAAGCAAGAGAACATCGAAAGGAAATGGAAAAAGCACGTCTGGAATCCTCACAAACAACTAGTGCTGCTATAACCAATACGTCCAACTTACAAATCGAAACAGAGACAAGTGAACTTCAACAACTAGAAGAGATATCTGAAGATAATGAGGAAGATACAACCTCGACTCAATATGTAATATCAGAACAACAGATGCGTGAGCCACTGCCTTCATTAGCAATTACTTGTGATAGATTTAAAATGTCGGACAGAGCTGGGGCTGCTATTGCTTCTGCAGTATTGGCAGATCTTAAAATTGTTACTCCCGAAGACAAAGGGAATATTATAGACAGAAGTAAGCTAAGACGTGAAAGACAAAAACAGAGAAAGGAACTACAACAGATAGGAGAGCCAAAAACCATGCAGGGATTATACTTTGATGGCAGAAAGGATAAAACAATGATTCAAGTCCAGGAGAGTGATGGCTCTAACCACCAAAAGAACCAAACGCGAAGAGCATATCAGCATAATATCTGAACCACACTCTCTGTACTTTGCACATGTGACACCTTCCAGTGGCAAAGCTAAATACATTTGCACAACGCTAGTGAATTGCTTGAAAGAAAGGAATGTTGATATAAGGAACATCGTTGCAAAAACAGAGAAAGGAACTACAACAGATAGGAGAGCCAAAAACCATGCAGGGATTATACTTTGATGGCAGAAAGGATAAAACAATGATTCAAGTCCAGGAGAGTGATGGCTCTAACCACCAAAAGAACCAAACGCGAAGAGCATATCAGCATAATATCTGAACCACACTCTCTGTACTTTGCACATGTGACACCTTCCAGTGGCAAAGCTAAATACATTTGCACAACGCTAGTGAATTGCTTGAAAGAAAGGAATGTTGATATAAGGAACATCGTTGCAGTTGGCTGTGATTCGACAGTGGTTAACACTGGTAGTATTGGAGGCACAATAAGATTACTGGAAGAAGCCTTTAATAAGCCATTGCAGTGGCTGATATGCCTTTTACACCTTAATGAACTTCCATTGCGCCATCTGTTTCATCACTTGGATGGTACCACTACTGGACCAAGAGCATTTTCAGGAGAAATTGGCCGAGCACTTTCAGACTGTGAAAAGCTTCCCATAGTTAACTTCAAACCCATTGAAATTCAAGAGGACATGTGTGAAGTTGATGTAGATGACATAAGTACTGACCAGAAATACCTTCTTGAAATTCACAAGGCTATATCAAGTGGAACATTCTCAAAGAGTCTTAGTCATAAGAGTCCAGGCAATATATCACATTCAAGGTGGCTTACCACAGCAAACAGGACTCTGCGGTTATATGCAAGCACAGAGAATCCTTCAGGCAATTTACAAGAATTAGCTACTTTCATTGTTAGGGTATACGCACCAATGTGGTTTCAGATAAAGCGTAAACCATTATGCCAATATGGTGCTAAACATATGTGGCATATGATTGCAAGAAGCCGGTATCTCCGTGAAGAGCTTAGGAGAGTACATGACTCAGTCATTCAGCGAAATGCATATTACGCAAATCAAGAAAACATTCTCATTGCAATGATAGCTGATGAAAGGGAGCATGTGCGTCAGTTGGGATTTAGGCGTATCATAAAAGCAAGGTGCCAGAAATAAATTTTTATGCCAAAGACTATACAGATCTCATTATGTGGCAAGATTTTCAGATAGCAGAACCACCGATAACCAAAGGAGTTTCTCTTGATGATATTGAATCATGCATCAAACATGGTACTACTCTTCATTCAGAATTATTTCAGTTTCCATGTCATACACAAGCCGTAGAGAGATGCGTCAAGCTCGTTACAGACGCTGCTGGATCAGTCTGCGGACCTACAAACAGAGACGGTTGGATTCGTGCTACATTAGAATCAAGGAAAAAACAGCCAAAATTTGACACAAAAGCAAATTACTAAATAGTCTTCAGCAAGAACCCTTTCTAGAGGGAGGTTGGTTGGGGAAAGGGTGGAAACTCCGCTAAGGCACGAAATAACGTTTCTTAACTGTCTCAAGCCAGTATAAAGGAGGAGAGACATCCTAATTTATTACTGTTCCCTTTTTCAAGTAAATACAGAATCATACTTAATTGTCATTTTTAAGTTAATTTCAGCCCTCTTGTGGCAGCTGAAGATATTAAGCATACGAAAAGGCATTTTTACAAAACGAATTCTTATCATTTAAGAATCTTAATCAATCTATTAGATAATTCTAAGATAAAATTTTATAATTGTTTGATAAACCTAAAATAGAAGCATTTTTTTCCTTTTTACCCAAAATTGTGTTAACTTTAGCCCCCTGGTGGCAGCTGAAAATATTAAAGAAATGAACTCATATTTTGGCAGGTATATATCGTCCACTAAATGCAACTTTTAATCACTATTAGAACTTCATACTAGAAAAAAAGTATTTTTCGCTCCACCCTACTGGCCATCTTGTTGGTCCTTCTCGGCCAATTCACCGACCTAAGAATGATTTGTTTAGATACATACGTACGGTACAAACAAAATGAGCGGGGCAAGTTGCGATATAGACCTCATTGAACTTGTCGTACAAGAGGAACAAAAATTCTTTTAACATTCTGAGATCAGATTCTCTATTGACTGGTTTGTCCTCGTTTGAAAAGAAAACGGGTAAATGCGATCTCGTGGCAAAACGATGTTTGTTTGTTTCACGTGGGATTTTGTTCCCCGAAGATCCTGCGGGTGCTGTCGTTTAATCTACCAAAGCAGAGATTCGGAAAGTTGTCTCGTGGCTAAAACTGGGATTTGAAAGAAAAGGACTATACTTTCAATTCTTTCAATAAATTCTTGACAGGTGTTAAGTCTTGTAGCGTAGCGTAATCATTTCTCGTGCAGTTGGTGAACATTGTGTACCTTGTAGGACCTTAATTTTAAAACTTTGTGTATAATTTTATGCGCAGAAGGGAATGGAATGTTTGAATCAGCTTCTGCTCTCTTTATTCTCTTTAGTGACCTCTTAGCTCTGCTTAGGAATGCTTCTCAAATATAACTGACTTCTTGGAGCATTTCTTGGTCTACCGGGAACTTCCCTTTCTCTGACACTTCCTTCAGCAGTGAACTTCTATACTTACATTCGGATAAGATTTGTGTGTGTGGTAGTTTTTTTTTAAGTTCACGCGTAAATTGTCTTTGGGTTGTCTTGAACCCATCTTCCGAATTTAGTTTTCTCTTCAACAGACGTCATTACAAAGTCCAAGACAGGCACTTCCGCCATTGTTTAAATTGTCTTTGGGTTGTCGTGAACCATCTTCGAAATTACTTTCCATTCCACAGACGCCATTACAAAGTCTAGGACAGGCACTTCCGCCATTGTTTAAGTTTATATATATATATATATATATATATATATATATATATATATATATATATATATATATATATATATATATATATATATATATATATTACATTATTGAATCAAATGTACTTGAATTGTCTTCAAATATATAAAGTCAATAAATAATTATTATTTTTTATTTTATACTACTTATTTAAATACCCTCTCTCTCTCTCTCTCTCTCTCTCTCTCTCACTCTCTCTCTCACTCTCTCTCTCTCTCTCTCTCTCTCTCTCTATATATATATATATATATATATATATATATATATATATATATATATCTATCTTTCAACCTTTCAAATGTTCCGTGCGATAATTCCTCCGCAGGGGGTATAAAGGTTATGCACGTTCCTTCTGGGAGTTATAAACTTTATACTTGGGGTTTGACAGCCCTCCGGTCCCGAGTCGTGGGATTCTAGAGAAATTGGCTGCCAATTCCTTTAGGTTCTCTCTCTTTCGCGAGTGCGGGTGAAGTCTGGTGTACAAACCTGTCCCGTGGGTTACTAGGTCCCCTTCCCATCCCACTCTGTCCTTTTAGCTTAGGTTAAGGATGTTCTCCTCTGTCTGCAAAAAAAAAAAGAAACTTTTAGTATTAATTCTTTTTCTCTACTGTTACGATTAGGACGCTACTGCTATCTCATGCGTGGGAAGAGAGGCTTTGGAACCTCTATAAATAACACCATTTAATTTCATTGTACAGGGTGTCCCGTAAGTCTGGACCCATAGGGAAAAATAATAAAATTACAAAATAGTCCAAAAATTTATTACATAATCTGTTCAAAGTGTCCGCCGTTGTGTCGCACACATAGTTGAAGACGCAATCTCCACTGCGACAGCACTTTCTGAATAACAGTCGCAGAAATTTCTTGACACGCCTCCACAATGCGTGCTTTAAGGTGGAAAATGTTCTGAAGTTTGACCTCGTACACTTTGGCTTTCAAGTGGCCCCACAAATAAAAATCATAATAAAAAATAACAAAAAAATAATAATAATAAAATAATAATAATAACATAATAAAAAAATATATTATAAATCCCTATGGGTCCAGACTTACGGGACACCCTGTACATAGGTAAATAATTAGAGGGGATAATAGCGAGTAGGATTGTTGACCATTTGGATTCCTACAAGCTACTTGGGGACTCCAACATGGGTTTAGACGGCATAGGTCGTGTCTCACCATCATGCTCGAGTTTTTCTACGTCATGTTGAGTGAGTATGATAAGAGTAGGGCGATTGATTAGAAGGCCTTTGATAAGGTACCTCACCGCCGGCTAATGGCCGAAGTGCGCGCGCTGGGTATTGGTGGGGAAGTAGGTAGGTGGATTGAAAACTGGCGAAAAATGCCACAAAGTTAATCCCTTCCGTTAGGCATATGGGCTACAATCGACGCTTACGTGACGCGGGTTCAAAGATGTCGATTTTAGAAGCATGTTTAGTTCAAATGATAACCCAACTCGCAACAATGGTTAGAAGTTGGATTTGAAACGATTTAGGACTAGTATATGTGGGAATTACTTTGGCAAACTTACTAGTGAATGCGTAGCTACAAAATTGATCCCTTCAATGAGAATGGAAAGCTACCAACGGAGATTGGAGCGCCTGAATCTGTTTAGCTTAGAGACGAGGAGGTTGTGAGGTCAGCTTATTCAAGTCTTCAAGATGCTCAAAGGAATAGACAGGGTAGATTACAGAAACTTATTCTCACTTAATAACAATGGGTTTAAACTGGAACTAAAGACATTTAGGACCTCTGTCTGCGGAAATTTCTTTTCCTATAAAATAGTTAATATCTGGAACCAACTTCCCTCAGAGGTTGTTTACAGCCAAAGTGTAAATGTGTTTAAAAATAGGCTAGACAAAGTACTGAACACGTTGATAGTTTAAGATTAAAACATGAGAAAACTCTGCAGGAGTTCGCTTGCACGGTGTGTCTGTGAGCAAGGTAAATATAGAGCTATTTATATATTCTCCACTTTCCTGTAAAATTTCCTTGGCTACTTTTCCAGGGTCAAGGTATTTTCTTCAACCTTTTTCCGTACCTGCCTCTGGCAGGGAGGGAGCGGAGGGTGGGGAGAGAGCCTTCTACTTTTCTATCCAGTTTTCTACTACTGCTAGGATAGTTGAAAGAAAAATAAATTTTTAATAACAGGAACAGGAACAGTTCCTCCGTGGATCAGTTCAAGAAAAGGTTAGACCAAATCTTGCACACTATTTGAGTGTGTAGAAAATTTTCCCTGGCACCCGTTGCCATTGGTACCTCCTCGGTATGGGCCGCAAGGCCTTTTGAGGTACTTCTTTTCCTTGTAACTCCTTGTAACTCCTTGTAACTCTCTCTCTCTCTCTCTCTCTCTCTCTCTCTCTCTCTCTCTCTCTCTCTCTATATATATATATATATATATATATATATATATATATATATATATATATATAACTAAAAGAGAGTAAATAAATATTAAATAATTAAATTAAAGAAAAAAAAAACAGGCTTTTAGAAACCATTAAAAATGTGGAAACATATATTCCTTTAAACTCCCGAGCAACGACTGATCGTAAAAGTACCCCTTTAGCCAGGGTTTCACCACTCCCATTTGGCTCGGAGTTTATTTCTTTTATTGCGAAAATTGAATATGTACAAGTAGACCCCAATCAATTTTAAAATAAGTTGTTAGGATCTCGTGTACATTGATTTTATAACGGTAATAAACCTTAACTATCAGTTGGGCTCATGCAAAATTCAGTAGTCTGGTAGAAATTAGTGAAATCTATATAAGTTGGAGCGTATTTAGTTGGTTGGTTGGTTGGTTTAAATGAAAAAAAGAGAAATTTGAAAAGGGCTTATTTATGTATATATATATATATATTGAAGGGCAATAGTCAGATTATCTAAAATCTCTATTTTTCTATCGGAGTACGTTACCCTTCTCTCTAAGTGGGTTCGAAACAAAAGATATCTCCCCCTCCTCCTCCCTCCAGCCTTCTATTTCTGTCTATCTCTTTATAGGATTTTGTATTGTATTCTTTCGTATACAGATTTTATGTATGTACAGGGTGTAACAAAAGTCTGTTCTCATAGGGAAATAAGATATAACAGAATTGAAGGAGAAAATACAATACAATCAATACAATACAATATAATCAACTTACCAATTAATCTAGTACATGCTCAAATTGCATTCCTTATAGTCGTTCATATATTTCTACTCGGCTTTGTAAGCTGTATCCACGATCAGTTCTATCTTATTTCCCTATGAGAACGAACTTTTGTTACACCCTGTATATATACATACACCGGGTGATTACAAATGACCTTCCCGATTTTAAACATTTATTATGAAAAAACTAACAAAGCTATAACGAAAAGCAAGATTACAACATTCCTGCATAAGCAATTGCCTGATCGTTAGATCGGGCGTGGGGGGGGGGGGGCCCATTCCTTGGCTGGCGGCTCGTTCGCCCGATCTAACCCCCTTGACTTCTTCCTCTGGGGGCTATGTCAAAAATGAAGTTTTTGTTCCACCAATGGCAACAAGTTTGGAACATTTGATGGAAAGGATACGTGAGGCTGTTAGAAAAGTTCGGTATGATATGTTACAAAATATATGGAGGGAAACAGAATAACGCTTTGATGTCTGCAGAGCCACGAAAGAAACTCATATTGAACTTCAATAGCTCGTAAATAAAACATTTGAGTTCTTCTTTATTCGTATATCTTGCTTTTCGCTGTAACTTTGTTAGTTTTTTCATAAATGTTCAAAATCGGGAAGATCATTTGTAATTAACCGCTATACTCTCAGTCAATCTCTGTTTACGTTATATTTAAGAATTTCTACAAAATTCACTTTACACCAAAACTTTCATGATTAAATTTTAATTGAAAAAGTTATCAAATTTTAAAAACATACGCTAGTGAATTTAAATTAAAAATTATAGTCATATTATACTATATACTTAAAATATTTTATACAAAATATCAATTAAAACCGGAATTAAAGTCTTCTCGTGACCAATTGTTTGTAAAGGACAAAAAGACATCATAAAAAATACAAAATAATTTTCATATATATACAGGGTGGGCGGAAAGTAGCTCCCTATTTTGGATTGGTAAAAAAATATGTATATTATCCATTTATTTCAGAAGAAATAATATGAAAAGGTAGGCATACATGGTAGGTTTTCTCTAAAATTCAATGTGGGCTCCAACTCTTTCCACCAGCTTCTGGAGCCGCCCAGGAATGGCGTCCACTGACTTTAGCAGGAACTCCGGCGGGATGGAGGACATGACTTCCCGAATTCGGTCCTCCAGTTCTTCCAATGTCCTCGGTTTGGTGCGGTAGACTTCTTCCTTTACCCACCCCCAAAGAAAGAAGTCGCACGGTGTCAAGTCGGGGCTCCTGGCTGGCCATTGATGTGGACCACGACGACCCATCCAACGCCCAGGGAAGTGGGCATCCAGCCACTCACGGACAACAAGAGCGAAGTGCGGAGGGGCGCCATCTTGCATAAATATCAGATCGTCGATGTTCTCCCATGTGCTGACAACCGGCCAGACCTCGTTTCGCAACATAGCAAGGTACCGCTCAGCATTCATGGTGTTGCGCAGAAGGAACGGGCCCACAACATGATCTGAGGTCATACCACACCACACCGTTACACTGAACCGATTCTGCCATTTTTCACCGGTAACCATGGGATCCTCTCCTGCCCAGTAGTGGCAATTGGGGCGGTTGACAAAGCCTCCGACGTGGAACACCGCCTCGTCGCTCCAGAGGATGTTGCGGAAGAGATGGGGCCAGTCTTCATGCCAAGCCAGCATGATTTCCCCGAACTCCATGCAAATGTCGCAGTCCTCGTCCGAGAGAGATTGGCAGTAATGCGGCTTCCACGCACGCCAGTTCAGCTCCTTCTTCAGCACAGTTCGCACTGAGTAGCGGGAGAGTCCACTTTCCGGAGCTGCCTGGCGAGTTGACTTTCGTGGACTCCGTGCGAACATTTCCTGATCTGCCTGCACCGTCTCCTGGGCCCTGGATGTCGAAGGGCGACCACATCTTCGAACAACTGCCACAGACCCCGTGGTCATGAGCTTCGAGTGGCAGTTCTTGATTATTTTCGGGTCCACTTGGGCACGTGGTCCGTGAATGGCCCGCCACCATCTTTGAACTCGAACGACAGATTGCCAAACTTCGTACCGTGCCGCCAACTGGGCACGTTCCTGCAGTGTTAAACGCTCAGCCATGTTACCCTTCAATCTGAAATGAAAAAAAAAATGAACGTTACAATTGTACCACTTTAGAGAACACAAAGAGAACACTTTAGAGAAAAAAAGATTACCGTTACAATTGTACCACTTTAGAGAACACACCATAACAATATAACAATACAATCACAATTTATACATAATTTATATGTAATTTAAATTAGGGAGCTACTTTCCGCCCACCCTGTATAATATATATATAAAACAAGCCATAGTGGGTATATAAAGATACACACACACCGGGGCCCCTCCAGCCCAGCCCCTTATATCTTTTTAACGATGTTTAACCATTTGATCTAAAGCATGTGTAGAAATTTTGTAACAAACGAAATTTCGACTACGCAATCTCGAACTGGGTACATATAACTTGTTTGTACTTTGGTTAATAAGCGAAACTATGAAACGGCGGAAAAGAGAAAGTCATATTTAGCGAAAATATAAACTTTGATAATTTACAATTTTGGTTTTAAACAATTAGCCAAAATCGTTATTGCGCAAAAGGGATCAATTCATTCCTTCCAAACATTTTTCATTACAAATTTATGGGAGAATTTTTTTTTTTTTAATTTTTTATTTTTTTTATATTTTGTTTCAAATAAAATTTAAAAAAAAAATTTCATTGAACTTTTTAATTAAATTTTTATTTCGTTCAATTATTATTATTATTATTATTATTTTCATTATTATTATTATTTTACTACACTCATTAGTCATTACTACTACACTACATTACACTCACACTACACCTTTACTACACCTTTCCTACACTCATGTACAGCAATGTTTTTGCTGTATCGAAGCACAATGACATTTAAGCTTTAACAATTTTAAAAAATAGTATAACAGAATTAAATTTTAAAATATTCAACAAAATACATAACAAAATGTTACATACAGGGTGACCCGCAAGTCCCAATCGGTTATAATTAAAGCGAAAATCCATCTAGCGGATTAAAAAAAAAAAAAAGAGGAAAGAATATTTGTCGAGATAGTTATATGTTGCATTTTGAATAAATCAGTAAATATTTCTAAATTTAACTTATGGGCCACCCTGTATATATATATATATATATATATATATATATATATATATATATATATATATATATATATATGAGAAAGAGTAAAATAGTTTGAGGTTAGGCAATTAATTACGTGCGGGATTGAGTTGACCGCTGGAGCTCCTTGTTCTGAGGTCATTTCACTACCGAGTTGATCGCCTCTCTCTTTCGAAAGAATCGAAATGACTTCATTTCGAGAAGGCTGAAATTAATATTCCGCACGTATATTCGAATCCTGTTTCTCAGATTAGTCAAATGACGCTCAGACCCTTCGACATATCTCTTTGTATTCCCTTAATTTTTACTTATTCACTAAGAAATGGTTAAAAAATGAAAGTTAATTTAATTTGGTGAGTAGCGCTAGGCTATTAAGAGGTGCCGGTGATTTAAGGATGTATTTGTCTTTAATTCGGGGGAGGAGGGGTTCGTTTAAGGGAGGGATCTGTGTGGGGCGGGGGAGAAGAAGCAGCATTTGTTTACGTTTCGTAATTAAAATTTTATTATTTGTTCTAATAATTTTAGGTGAATTGGCAGTCTGACTGGCATTTCGTTTATCACAAATATCACTTGGCACCTCAAAAATGCAGAACTGAAGCAGAGATTCATCTACATAAATGGATGCCTTTATCCATTTTTATGACTCCAATGGGATAGAGATGAGCAATAAAGCTTGTACGTGATATAAATCGTAATTGTAGGAAATTATATATATATATAATATATATATATATATATATATATATATAATATATATACTCGTATAATAATTAAATGCAATAGTTGTCCCTAATTTTGTCATAAATCGAATTTCTAAAAAAATATTTCAATACATTCCGATGAATTGATACATTCGCACAATTAACCAAACAATGTAAACAAACGCTTTTACAGACAATATTTTTTTTTCCTATTTCTTCTTTTTCATTTTGCGAGTTCCTTCGCGAGCTTTTCAGATGAATAATAGCTCAGTATTATGTTTTTTGCGAGTTATTTAAAATTTTAAAATCGAGTTTCATTTAACCGCTATATGAAATTTTAAAATCGAGTTTCATTTAACCGCTATATGAACTTTTAAAAAAGACTTAGGCAACCTCATACCACGTAAACCACACCTTAATAATGAAAAATAATGGAAAAAGTCGAAAATATAATAATAGAAATAAATAAAAAGGTTTTAAGAATCAATTATGCGCATGCGTGCTCACACACACGTACACACGCTAGTTTTATATACTTATGAGGTAATTTACGTACGACTGATAATTTTTGGGACGCTTGAATTTTAAAAATTGCAAAGTACCTCCCAACCACCCTGCTCAAGTCATTAAACTTAGTGGAGTAGCAAGATTTATTACTTAATTAGTTTTTAGTGCTCTATAAGACTGCTGGGCTTTAAGAAATGGTACCTCAGAAGTATAGTAAAACCAACGCAACAGTTCTTGCAACTAAATGTGGAATAAGTGCTTTCATATGAACAAAGTATTTATAACACCACACACACACACACACACATGTGCAGTGTTAAGATGCTGTACTACTGATCGGGAGATCGTGAGATCGAGTCTGGGCGAGGATTTTGTAATTTTTAACCACCCGTGGTGGGTTGTGGATGGATTCCACGTTAAACTGTAGGTCTAAGGTGGAGCAACAAGCTTGACCTTCGTCAGAATGAACAATTCGGGCGGAATTATATATATATAGACTATATATATATATATGCGCCTCAGTAGTGTAGTGGTTAGTGTCATTGACTACGAATCCATCTGCCCCGGAATCGAGACCCAGTGACAGTAGGCAGCGCGCAGCAAAATCCAGCTGTTCATCCTTCCACACAATAAAAAATTGGTTGGTAGATGAATGGGTACCCTGGGTAGCCTAGTGGTTAAAACGCTGAGCTGCTGGTGGGGCGTGGTTCAGATTTCACGTTAAACTGTAGGTCTAAGGTGGAGTGAAAAGCTTGACCTTCGTCAGAATGAACAATTCGAGTGGAAGCTAAACCAAGGTTAACCAAGGTTATATGGAATAGCGCGCATCAGCACACTTGTTTTTTTGTATGAAATAAAAATGCCCCCTCTCCGAATTCGAATCTGGAACCTCTTGAGTAGGGGTCGCGGGCGCTACCATCAAACTACAACGGAATAAAAGTTAACGCAGACTGATGTATATTTAGGCTAAACGACCGAGGAAGCACTTAACGCTTTCGCATCCAGAGGTATTTTACGATAGTAACCCTCTTACACTAGAGGGAAATTGGCAGCATGTAATCAGATCTCTCTGGTATAGCACTGGGATCCCCTAGGTCAAGTAACACGCATGAGTCTTTCGTGACTCCTACTCAGGAGGTCTCTAGTTCGAATCTTGGTGGAGTTATTTTTGTTTCATATTAATTAAACCCACGCCTGCTCACGCTTGTTATTGCATGTATGGGACCCCACTGCTATACCAAAGAGATTTGAATTAAATGTTTCCTCGAGGGCGGAAGGGTTAACATCGTAAAACACCTCTGGTGGTAAATCTCGTTACTCCTACTCAGTGGGTTCCGGGTTCGAATCCCGGGATAAGTTGCATTTTTGTTATATATATATATATGTTATGCGCCATCGGTAGATTTGCGCTATCGACCGATCGCGCTGCGCTATCAATGGATCCAATCTGTTTATTATGTATTTTTACTTACGTGATCTCGTCATTTTCGTTTAAACTAACGAAAATATCACAACTTAACCTAACCAATATTAACCTGTTAGGTTAATTGAATGCCCGGTTAGGTCAACTGTACGCCCTTGATGATTGGTTAGGTTAAGTTGTGATATTTTCGTTAGTTTAAACGAAAATGACGAGAGCAAAAATACATAATAATCAGTTTGGTAGTCCCGATAATACGTAAAAAAATACATAATAAACAGATTGGATCCATTGATAGCGCAGCGCGATCGGTCGATAGCACAAATCTACCGATGGCGCATAACATATATATTAATAATTAATAATGACGATGCTAAACTTTATTAGCAAAAAATTTTCATTATCATTGTCATTATATATAAAACAAAAATGCATCCCTCCCAGGACTCGAACCCGGGACTCACCGAGTAAGAGTCGCGAGCGTTACCACGAAAGATGTTTTACGATATATAAGATATATATGCGATATACAAGGTGTTCCAGAAGTCTGGACTCATAAGAAAAATAGACATTATATTTTTAAAGTGAAACAAATACATTTCCAATGTCAGTTTTACATATTTCAGATATTTCAGGAAAAAAATACCCAATACCCTCATGGCTCAGTACACCAATGAAGAGAAAGTGGAACTGGTATTGTTACATTTTTCCGGAAAGAGCCAGAAGGAGGCATGTTCGTGAAATAACTGACATGCCTCTCTCTAGCTTTTTCCGGAAACATGTAGCAATACCAGTTCCACCCTCTCTTGATTGGTATACTGAACCATAAGGGTATTTTCTTTCCTGAAATACGTAAAACTGACATTAGAAATGTGTTTATTTCACTTTAAAAATATAATGTCTGTTTTCCCAATGAGTCCAGACTTCTGGGAAACCCTGTATTTTACGATATATATTATTGGTGTCAGTGGCTTGGTAAATGAAAGTTTACAAAAAAAAATTAATTCTCTAACAACGAAACAGTGAATTACAAAAAACAAAAACAAAAAAATTCGAGGAGTAAAATCATTTTCTCGCTATTTCTTATCTTATCGAAATGAATTGATCTTATCTTCGATTTTAGAGGTCGGAACGGCAATTTTTATGAGCTTTTTTGATCTCTTCTTTTAATGTTTATTATTATTGGGAATAAGGACTGCAAATTAATGATTTATTTTCGACTATTTGCTCTCTCTCTCTCTCTCTCTCTCTGTGTGTCTGTGTGTGTCTATGTCTATTTGTCTGTGTGTGTGTCTCTCTGTCTGACTATCTGTCTGTCTGTCTCCCTCTCTGTCTGTCTGTGTCTGTCTGTCTGTCTGTCTGTCTGTCTCTCTGTCTGTCTGTGTCTGTCTGTCTCTCTGTCTGTCTCTCTCTCGCTCTCTCTTTCTCTGAGTACTTTGCGGGAGTGTTCACCAGGGAGGACACCCGCGTCATCCCCGAGCCAGGCATCAGGCACGAAGGTGCTGGCGTGGATAGTGTTCGATGTACCACGACAGTCGTTGCCGATATAATAGACAAACTGAGCGCGTTTAAGGCTCCTGGGCCAGACCAGTTTCTCCCCAGAGTGTTGCGGGAGGTGCGCGACCAGGCGGGTCCCCACCTGGCTACAGTCTTCAACAAATCGTTGGAGACGGGCCAGGTGCCTGGTGACTGGAGAGAAGCCAACGTGACCCCTATCTTTAAGAAAGGGGATCACGAAAGTCCAGGGAACTATCGTCCCATTAGTTTCACTTCAGTTGTAGGTAAATTATTAGAGGTGATAATAGCGGATAGGATCGTTGACCATTTGGATTCCTACAAGCTGCTTTGGGACTCCCAACATGGGTTTAGACGGCATAGGTCGTGTCTCACCAACTTGCTCGAGTTTTTCCACGTCATTTTGAGTGAGTATGATAAGAGTAGGGCGATTGATATACTTTATCTTGACTTTCAGAAAGCCTTTGATAAGGTACCTCACCGCCGGCTAATGGCCAAAGTACGCGCGCTGGGTATCGGTGGGGAAGTAGGTAGGTGGATTGAAAACTGGCTGAAGAATAGGCGGCAGAGGGTTGTAATTAAAGGGGCTAGTTCGGGTTGGGCCTCGGTCACTAGCGGGGTTCCTCAGGGTTCCGTTTTGGGGCCACTGTTGTTTATCATTTAGATAAATGATATCGACGGTGGCATCGTCAGTAGGATCGCCAAATTCGCTGATGACACAAAGCTTGGGGCCAATGTTGGGACACCCGAGGCGATAGAGCAACTGCGTGTGGACCTACGTAGGATAGGAGAGTGGTCCGAAAAATGGCAAATGCCATTTAACTTGGGTAAGTGCAAGGTGATGCACATTGGCTACGCCAATCCGAAGTCGGACTACTCACTGTTGGGGAGTAATATCGAGGCTACTGATTTGGAAAAGGACTTGGGTGTGCTAATTAGCAGCGACCTTAAGTTTACGAAACAGTGCGTAGAGGTGGAAAAGAAAGCCCAGAAGTTGTTGGGTTATATCAGGAGGCAATTTCGATTTCGGGACAAGGAGATTGTGCTCTCGCTGTACAATTCTCTGGTTCGGCCGCACCTGGAGTATGCTGTGAGTTCTGGTCACCCACCCTCAGGAAAGATATTGAGAGGCTGGAGCGATTTTAGAAGCATGTTTAGTTTAAATGATAACCTAACTCGCAACAATGGTTGGAAGTTGGATTTGAAACGGTTTAGGACTAGTGTGTGTGGCAATTACTTTACGTATAAGATCTGTGACACGTGGAACAGTTTACCTTCAGAAGTTGTGAACAGTTCCTCTGTGGATTATTTCAAGAAAAGGTTTGACCAAATCTTGCACACTATTTGAGTGTGTAGAAAATTTTTCGTGGCACCCGTTGCCATTGGTACCTCCTCGGTATGGCCGCAAGGCCTTTTGAGGTACTTCTTTTCCTTGTAACTCCTTGTAACTCTCTGTCTGTCTGTCCCCAAGCTTGGGGCCAATGTTAGGACGCCCGAAGCGATCGAGGAACTGCGTGCGGACCTAGGTAGGATACGAGAGTGGTCCGAAAAATGGCAAATGCCGTTTAACTTGGGTAAATGCAAAGTGATGCACATTGGCTACGCCAATCCCAAGTCGGACTACTCGATGTTGGGCAGTAATATCGAGGTGACTGATTTAGAAAAGGACTTGGGTGTGCTAATTAGCAGCGACCTTAAGTTTACGAAACAGTGTGTAGAGGTGGAAAAGAAAGCCCAGAAACTATTGGGTTATATCAGGAGGCAATTTCAGTTTCGGAACAAGGAGATTGTGCTCTCACTGTACAATTCCCTTGTTCGGCCGTACCTGGAGTATGCTGTGCAGTTCTGGTCGCCCACCCTCAGGAAAGATATTGAGAGGCTGGAGCGAGTGCAGGCGAGGGCCACAAAGTTGATCCCTTCCGTTAGGCATATGGGCTACAATCGACGGTTACGCGCCCTGAACTTATTTTCGCTTGAAACTCGGAGGCTGCGCGGTCAACTGATCGAGGTTTTCAAGCTCTTACGAGGGTTCAACGATGTCGATTTTAGAAGTATGTTTAGTTTAAATGATAACCCAACTCGCAACAATGGTTGGAAGTTGGATTTGAAACGGTTTAGGACTAGTGTGTGTGGGAATTACGTTACGTATAAGATCTGTGACACATGGAACAGGTTACCTTCGGAAGTTGTGAACAGTTCCTCTGTGGATCAGTTCAAGAAAAGGTTAGACGAAATCTTGCACACTATTTGAGTGTGTAAAGACATTTAGGACCTCAGTCTGCGGAAATTTCTTTTCCTATAAAATAGTTAATATCTGGAACCAACTTCCCTCAGAGGTTGTTTCCAGTCAAAGTGTAAATCTGTTTAAAAATAGGCTAGACAAAGTACTGAACACACTCATAGTTTAAGATTAAAACCTCAGAAAACTCTGCAGGAGTTCGCTTGCTCGGTCTCTGTGAGCAAGCTAAATATTGAGCTATTTATATTCTCCACTTTCCTGTAAAATTTCCTTGGCTACTTTTCCAGGGTCAAGGTATTTTCTTCAACCTTTTTCCGTACCTGCCTCTGGCAGGGAGGGAGCGGAGGGTGGGGAGAGAGCCTTCTACTTTTCTATCCAGTTTTCTACTACTGCTAGCATAGTTGAAAGACAAAATTTTCCCTGGCACCCGTTGCCATTGGTACCTCCTCGGTATGGGCCGCAAGGCCTTTTGAGGTACTTCTTTTCCTTGTAACTCCTTGTAACTCTCTCTCTCTGTCTGTCTCTCTGTCTGTCTCTCTGTCTGTCTGTCTCTTTTTGGGTTTTTTAAAAACCATTGGGATTAATTCAAGATTTTTAAATGATTTCTCATGCAAATAGTAATTTTTCTACTTAAAGTCTTTCCTCTACCAAAGTTTCGAGTTTGACGCAAGATAAAGGAAAGATGTAAAGATTATATTATATGCGTTTGGAATGCATGCATGTATGCATGCGCGCATACCTCATCGTATTTTAATATACCAAAATTTTAAAATTTTACCATAATCTACATATTTAATATAATAATCAATAATAAATACTCCTAAAATTAATTTATTACAATATGTATATATACACACACACATATATATGTGGGTGTGTAACATATATAGTATATATATATATTTTCAGTTTAGTGAACGATGTGTATTACTAAAAATTACGAACAATTGTTTTTATCTAGATATTTTATAGCCTTTTATTTATTGGTGTAATCTTCTAAAATCGTAACTCATCGTTCGTATAAGCGAATTGGAGATTTATATCAAAATAAAGTTTTTTGCTAACACGAAATAAGAATTATGGTGCTTAAATCCACTAAAAAAAATATATATACACTCGTGTGTATATATATATATAGTCTTAAATTTCACCTCTCCAAAAAGCTTTTTGAAAGATAATACTGAATGTATTCAATAAAAGCTTTTGCAAAGGCCAGCTGGCGAGACCGAACGTGGAGCCAAAATATTTTTCATATATATATATATACAGGGTGGCGCAAAAGTCGCGAACCAGAGGAATTTTCAGTGTTGGTTATAGTATTTTTTTCTTTTAGGTAGGGGATGGCTGCGAAATTAACAATAGAGGAGAGGGTGAGCTTGGTTTTAATATATGGAATACCAGGTACTACAAATCGATCAAACGGTATAGAATTAAAATTCTGTATTGAATGATTCGGTATTTATCAAAATACCTTTTTATTTAAAATTCTGTACTGATTCATCGATTTGTAGTAGCTGGTATTACATACATTAAAACCAAGCTCACCCTCTCGTCTAGTGTTAATTTCGCAGCCATCCCCTACCTAAAAGAAAAACAATAATAGAGTCAACACTGAAAATTCCTATGGTTCGCAATTTTTGCGTCACACTGTATATCTTGATTTAGGTCTGAAGAAACGCCTGTTAGCTGTTAGATGGTCATAATTTACACATTGGAGTTATTATGTCTTCCGTAAACACTATTTCGTGCGTAAATTATTCTGTAAAATATCTGTACCAGAATTTTGAAAAAAATTATTTGGCAACTTCGATTTCCAAATATGACTTCAAAAACATTTTGCATATTTTCCTCGTTCTGTTCTCACAACTTTCGTGTACGAGCAGGGCGAGTAAATACCCTAAATTGTAAATAAATACCCCTAAATACCCCGACATTTTAAAAATGTTTGAGTTCCAAAATCCAAACTTTCAATCTCGACAGTAACAGTAAACTCCTTCCACCCGTTTTCTATCGGTTGGTTTTTAAGTTCTTTCGTTTTGGTATTTCATTTTGTACGATTTTGCGAAATCGCAGTTTTCCCGACGACGCTACGTGAATATTATCAAATTACTAATACTAATATTTCTATTATTATTATTATTATTACTTTATAATATATATAATAAACTCTTTCTATTCTCGTAACTGTTAATATAGTAGATTATCTACTTTTTAAAGAGTTCTGAATATTTTTGTACCCAATATTTTGCATGAATACAAAAGAAAACTTTGCTAATTATACCCAATTACAATTTCGTGAAACGAAGGTCAAGATTTAAAACACATTTTATCTTGTCAGGTTGCGGCATTAATGGACAAAGTATAAAACAGATAAAGTGCTTGAAACTGTCATTTATCGTAATTTTTGTTTCATGCTTGATTATTTTTCTTTCATCAAAGTTTACTCCTCCGATTACATTTCGTGAATTCTTATTTTAACGTTATTTTTATCTCGTAAACAGTCGGTTTCATAAGATACGCGAGCGGTTTCGTGTCCATTAATATTAAGATAAGATTGCCCGTGTAATAAGAACTTTCTGGGCTAAAAAAAAATGTCAAGAAGCAGCTTTATTTTGCAATATATATATATACACACACACATATATATTTTATACATTTTGTGATTGGCTGGACAAGTTTTACGTCACTTATGAAGTGATATGTTCATGCGGTTTCGGTGCAGACAGACAAGAAGAAAAAGATTGGATGATATTAAAATTTAAGTATGAATTTCGTTTATCCTTTAATAAGAATAGAAATTTCAAGCTAAATTGATAAAATCTATCGGGTTTTTAACCATATTGTTGGTATCTCGTAAGATTATTTTAATGTTATAATATTTTAGTGGAGGTTCATATACTCTTTTGAAGTATTTTGGAGGGAATGTATGCGCGTGGCGTGGTCTCCCCATCGTAAATTTTGCTTTAAATGTAAGTCAAATAGTAAAAATTTATAATTAAACTTAGCTGCTACAATGCACCTTAATAACTGTAAAGGTTTTGACTGGACATAAAAATTCAATTTAATGTCCCCATAAAGCGACTCTTTAATTAGATATGTTTTGGAAGTCCTTCAAAAGAGAGAGAGAGAGAGAGAGAGAGAGAGACAGAGAGAGAGAGAGAGAGAGAGAGAGAGAGAGACAGACAAAGAGAGAGAGACAGAGAGAGAGACAGAGAGAGAGAGAGAGAGAAAACCTCAATTCGGGCCAAAATTAAACATGAGCCATACTCACTCCGTGCCTGCATATGACACTATAGGTGGTTTCTTTTCCCTATAATAAGGGACTTTATTACGACCTATATTACGCGGGTTCTGCACCTAAGATCAAACGAGTCCTTCGGATAAACACCTCCAGCTTACTCTGTTCTCATTCAATGCCCGTTTTTTATTATACGATGCCCCTTATCTCCACTAATCTTGTTCTGAGTGCCATAATGCTTTTAAAAAACTGTCCGTATGTAATAAAACCAAAATAAATATTCATGGGTATTTACACGTAGATTTTTTATGATATCGAAAATGTGGGCAAATATGTTGGGGCACGTTAAAATAAATCCGGATTAAATTTAATGCCCCTCCGTGTTACAATCGTCCTTTCTTTGCAAAACAGTTTTCAAAAGAATTTTTTTTTTTTGTTTTTTAAATATATAACTTATCTCCATACGTGGTTTATGAGGAAGGTTCAAAATAATAGAATTAGTTCGTAACGAAGGTTCCTACTGATTTCTTATATATACAGGGTGTCCCATAAGTCCGGTCTCATAGGAAAATTTATTTTAAATTGAATTTACAAAATTAATACGTTAGAACTAAGACAAGTGTTGAAATTGATGTCTTGCTTTTGGACCTTTTTTTTTTTGTTGCAGGTAGTATAACACACAAAGGCTAATATGGAAGTCAGTTGAACTCGTAAGAAAAAGGCCTCCTTTACGAGTGACCCGTTGCTCACGTCGAGCTAACATCATGAAAAAAAAAAACTATAGTGTTTGTCATTTACCATTACTTATTCGAACTATAGTACATTTGATTTTCCGAGAAGAGTTCCTTGTTCCATCCATGGTCTCAGGCAGACATTTCAACTCTCACGGATTCTCCGTGAGACTCACGGATTTTAAGTCTCAAATTCCCTTATTTGGGATATGTTTCCAGTTATCAAAATCAGGCACAGGCAAAATCAGGCAAAATCAGGCAAAATCAGGCAAAATCAGGCAAAATCAGGCAAAATCAGGCAAAATCAGGCACAGGCAAAATCAGGCAAAATCAGGCAAAATCTCACGGATTTTCATACCTTCAAGGTTGACGTCTCTGGGTCTGCGTGTAACATAAAAGTTTCTCAGGGGACCATTCTGAGTTGTATCAACCTTTTTTTTCAACCTTTCAAATGTTCCATGCGATGATTCCTCATTTCACGAAGGTCAAGCTTGTCGACGCCCCTCTTTTGTAGTTTTCATACTATTAAATGTTCGGGGTCAGCCTTCGATGGATCCTCCTGTAGTATTCTTTATTTGAGGGATTTGATGAAGAAGAGAGTTATTTTCTACTTTCATCCTGCCCTCGTAGCCTGCCACGCATGGCTGATCAGACTTAGCTTAGGAATTTGTGAAGACGATTTTAAATTTTTTTTTAAGTTAATATTTTGCAGAAGACGCACTTCCTCTTCAGTAGGTATTAAACTATTAAACAGTTTGGGGCCTCGTATCCTAACTGAGTTTTTCTTCTACGTTTTGAAGAAACGTAGAAGTTACGCGTAATGAGTTACGCAGGAGTTACGCGTAACTCCTGCGTAACATATCCATAATTTTTTTGGGCAGTAACTATGGTGTAGCTTACACGTAACTTAACGTAAATTGTGTGTAAGTTTTTTGTGAGTAATTTTCATGTAACTTTTGCATGTGTAACTTTCTCGTAACAAACACGTAGTTAAAGCAACCAATATTTTTGAAGGAAAACAAACACCCAAAGTGGCAAAAACAAAGAAAGTTATGCAGGATATATATATATATATATATATGGGAGGGATGAATTTCACAATTAAACACGTGAAATGAATGAATGAATGATGCAAACCCACAAGGAAAAAGAAAAATGACGTCATTCCCTGACGAGGTGTACTTCTGAATACACGAAAGGTCTTGGAATCATTTTTCTTTTTCCTTGTGGTTTTCATCATATATATACTTAATTTTTAGCAGTTTTAGAGGTTTAACAAGTCAAATATAATGTTGGATTTTGATCTATGATTGAAATCAAATGAAAAGCAGAAATTACAGTTCAGGACTTTACCTATTAAACAGGAGGTATATTTTTATGAAGAGACCTTTAAAAAATAACAGAAAATCTTACATTACTAAATTTAACAATAGAATTTCTAAATTTAAGTTAGAGGAACTCCGAACACGCTTCGGTATATATTAATTCAGTCTAGGGTGGCCACTTAAAAAGGAGGACACTGCGTATGTGGCCGTACGTTAACATATATATATATATATATTATATATAATATATGTTACCGTACGGCCACATACGCAGTGTCCTCCTTTTTGGAAATTTGGAAATGGTCACCCTAAGGACAGAGTGCTCAAAAGGCGGACTGTCCGCCTAAAGCCAGACGTCTGGCCACCCTAATTCAGTCTGAAATTTTTATGTAACTGCACTTAAATGTGTATTTACCACTTTATACTTAATCTGCTTGACTCTATTAAACTATTTGCAGCAATCCAAGAATAAGCACCCCCCCCCCCCCCCCCCAATCAATTTAGGGTGCTTTTTCTTGGATTGGGGGTCGAACGAGGGTGCTTATTCTTGGATTGCTCTAAAATTTATAAGTATAAACTATAAAGTTTACAGTTTATAATTTATAGTTTAATTTATTTATAATTTATAATTTATAATATAATTTATAGTTCTAATTATGTTGTTCTATTTTTTTACGGATCACCTGAAGATCAGGGCCCCCAGCCTCAATTACCAAATGATATCTTCGTTAAAACTAACGAAAATATTACGACTTAACCTAACCAATCGTCAAGGGCGTACAGTTGACCTAACCGGGCATTCAATTCAATTTATTATTATATTTGGCACTGTAAAGCAAAAAATAAGAATACATGGGGGCCCTGATCTTCAGGTGATCCTTTTTATTTCAATATCCTTCTTAAACATTAAGTTATTGTTTGCAATATTGCAATATTGCAATATGCCATCTTATTTCAACAGTTTTATTTTTATTATGTTATTCAATTTTATTTTATTGCAATATCTTTCGTAAACATTAAAAAATTTTTTTTTTTTAATTTTATATTTTAAAATCCTTTAATTCGGATTGAGGTCGAACTGAGGTGCTGTTTCTTGGATTGGGGTCTAACTGGGGTGCTTTTTCTTGGATTGGGGACTTTGGGGTGCTTATTCTTGGATTGCTCCAACTATTTTATATAACAGTGATAAATTTTATAGTATAAGACCGTTATTTGTAATGTAAGCCATAATCGACCATACTTTAATTAAATTAATTTTTAGAGTAATCATTTATGTACCTCCTCGTGTAAACAGTGAGTGAACTCAGCGAAACAAGCGTCTTCATTATTTTTGTCTTATGCCCGACATCTAAACAGTAACACGGGTTTATAACTGGGGCACGGACAAAAACTCACCGGACAAAAACTCACCGGACAAAAACTCACCGGACAAAAACTCACCGGACAAAAACTCACTGGACAAAAACTCACTGGACAAAAACTCACCACTTAAATGCAAAAGAGGACAAAAATTCACCAGACAAATGTTTTTGCGAAATACATACACTCTAGTCTAGATCTTAAGATCTTAAGATCTCAAGATTTTAGACTCATTGTAGATAATTACTCTTCATCTTTCAAATTGTTCTGTTTTTAACCAACCAACCAATATTAATTTTTCACCAACCTACCAATCTTTCGTTATAAATTAATGCCCAGTTAGGTCAATTGAATGCCAGGTTAGGTCACTTGAATGCCAGGTTAGGTCAACTGTACGCCCTTGACGAATGGTTAGGTTAAGTCATGATATTTCCGTTAAAAACACATTAATTATTTAAAGTGCTCTAACATGTTTGTTTTTCATTTCTCCAAAAAAAGAAAGTTATTTTTTAAATCAGTGACCAAAACTACATTAGTCTACCGATTTGGTTAAAAACAGAACAATTTAAAAGATGAAGAGTAATTATTTACAATGAGTCTAAAATCTTGAGATCTTAAGATCTTAAGATCTAGACTAGAGTGTATGTATTTCGCAAAAACATTTGTCTGGTGAATTTTTGTCTTCTTTTGCATTTAAGTGGTGAGTTTTTGTCCGGTGAGTTTTTGTCCGGTGAGTTTTTGTCCGGTGAGTTTTTGTCTGGTGAGTTTTTGTTCGGTGAGTTTTTGTCCGGTGAGTTTTTGTCCGGTGAGTTTTTGTCCGGTGAGTTTTTGTTCAGTGAGTTTTTGTCCAGTGAGTTTTTGTCCGGTGAGTTTTTGTCCGGTGAGTTTTTGTCCGGTGAGTTTTTGTCCGGTGATGTTTTTTGTCCGGTGAGTTTTTTTGTCCGGTGAGTGTTTTTTTTTTTTTTTTGTGTTCAGTGAGTTTTTGTCCAGTGTCCAGTGAGTTTTTGTCCGTGAGTTTTTTGTCCGGTGAGTTTTTGTCCGGTGAGCTTTTGTCCGGTGAGTTTTTGTCCAGTGAGTTTTTGTCCAGTGAGTTTTTGTTCAGTGAGTTTTTGTCCAGTGAGTTTTTGTCCAGTGAGTTTTTGTCCTGGATTCTTATAACTACATTTCATTCCAAACATAAGCATGAGCACGTGTTTATACGGGTAGTTACCTTATTTTAATTGGAATTTCGATTTTATAATATGTCGTATATTATGCAAAAAAAAGTGGGAATTCATAGGTTATATTTATCCTCAAGGAGCCATATAATTTTCATTGTTAGAGACGTTCAGACAAAGTTAACCAATAAGAGGAAAACGCAACAAGATAAGTTACGGAATTGTTACGGAACGAAATAATGAATATGGATCTTACTTCCTAACCAACAAAAAGTCTTCTGTCATTGTCCTCCTTAGCCGATCTTTTTCCGTGTCTCATCTACCCTGTGAGCGGTCCAGCATGCTCTCAAACACACCCTTCTCCCCCTATTTCTTACTACACATACATGCATCTTACACACTACACAATCTTTTCAAAAATTAAAAAATGGCATCGTTGAGCCTCGGAGACCTTGATTTCGGCTCTCTCCCTCTATGGAGGGGGCGTTTCAGCTGGCCCTGTAATGTATCTTTCACGGTATCTCTCAACTGAATACAATTTCATAGATTTTAGAAGTGACCAGTAAACAAATAGAGAGAATATGACAAAAGTCAGGGGTAATAACACTTATATTATTTTATTAACAGGGTTATAATAAATATTCGAACTGAGCACCGTTAACATGTAAACACATTTCAATACTAAATGCAAAAAACTTAACTTTTTTCTACGTGAAGGTCAAAATATGATAATAAAAACCCACTCTAATAGACAGAGTTTATTTCCACCCGAAGAGGATGCCAGTGGGTATCGAAACTGTTGTGGAAATAAACTCTGTCTATTAGAGCGGGTTTTTATCATCACATTTCAATACGTTTCACACAAATATGATGAACTTTCTGAAGGTTTTGAAACTTCAAAAAGTAAAAATATTAAACTAATTCCTATTACCTATGGATCCTAAAGGCAAGTGTGACAAAAATCAAGACCTACAGGTAATAAAAAAATTATTCAAACAGGTTTTTTTTCTTTTTTATGTTTCACACACTTGAAAAGGTTAAACATAGTTGTGTGAAACGTACATGTTTACACGTTACCTGTACTCATTTCGAACATTTATAAAACCCTGTTAATAAAATAATAAAGTGATATTACCCCTGACTTTTGCTTATATATATATATATATATATATATATATATATATATATATATATATATATATATATATATACAGGGTGGCCCATAAATCCCAATCAGTTATAATTAAAGCGAAAATTCATCTAGCGGAGTTCACACTGACGTAATAGACTACTAAGGAAAGAATATTTATCGAGGTGGTTATAATCTTTCGCGCTTTGAATAATTAAAAAATATTTCTAAATTTATTATAAACTTTTTACTTTCTTTGATTTTTTGTACTTTTTACTTTAATTATAATCGATTGGGACTTATGGACCACCCTGTATATATATATATACACACACATACACAATTTTATATGTGTGTGTGTGTGTGTGTGTGTGTCTCAGATTATCACCAGCTTCATGAGTAATGATTCAGACGGACGGAAACAATATGCACGCTTCTAAGCTGTATATTCTGTATATAAGCAAAACTAAAGACACTCCATTTTGCGTACTTTGTGCACTAATATTATGGGTAGCAATTCTGAGCTAGTTACACAGGGTAAGCGAAAAGTCCCTGTGCACCTGTCCACTTTCAACATAGTGCAGGTACAGGTTCACTACACTTCCTGCAGGTGTACAGGGACTTTTCGCTCACCCTGTATAAACGGTTTTGGCAAATTCTACATTTACTTTATAACAGATCTTTTAGACTGCTACTAAGTTACTTCCAAGATGCTCAGCTTCGCAAATGTTTGCTAACCATTCTATTTCGAGCCTCCCGGAGGTAACAAAAAAAGGCTATTTTAAAGAATTAAAAATTCAGCCAATCCCATTATTCAAGTTATTCATCAGTGCTGCCATCTGTCATCTAAACTATGAACTTCATGATAGGAAAAAGTTCGCTTGTAGTTCAATTTAACATCGACATTGCTATTTTTCACTACTTGGATTTTTAATTTTATCCTATAATTTTGCTTTTCAGTTATATATATATATATATATATATATATATATATATATATATACATATATTGGTTTCTGCTCGTATGTAGGAGAATTACGACTTCTGATCAATCGAGGCCCATGGTGTAGTGGATAGCATATCTGACCGGCAATCGGAAGATCTTGGGTTCGATTCCCGGGTGGTTACCTCATTTTTCATTTGTTCGTTCTCCCTCCTCATCTTGTGCGGAACGTTCTTCTATACAAGCGTCGTTCTTTACATTAATTATACTGTGTGTTGTTTGCAGTTAAAATATATATATATATATATATATATATATATACTGCCAAAAGCGAGTTATGAAATGCCTATAACGTTAAATATTGAGGCAACATCCTACACCATCTTCATTTTTCCTTGTGAACGAGTGATACTAACTCAAATTCCTAAAGTGAAATCAAATTTCAGTTGAATGTTATATTCCAAATTTTTTCTTAAGAAAATTATATAATTCACAGGTGGAAACCATTTTGGCTTTTTATTTGATTTAATCATTCATGCCATATCATTTTATGATCTAATTATTTGTATTTCCTTACGTTATATATATATATATTATATATATATATATATATATATATACATAGCTACCCTGGGTAGCCTAGTGGTTAAGACGCTGGGCTGCTGGTGGGGCGTGGTTCGGATTCCAGGGTTAAACTGTAGGATTAAGGTGGAGTGAAAAGCTTGACCTTCGTCAGAATTAACAATTCGGGCGGAAGCTAACCAAAGGTTTATATATATATATATATATATATATATATATATATATATATATATATATATATATATATATATGGAGTTGTTTAAATCTCCTTCGCAACATCTGACCTTATATGACGGATGGAGCCTACAGCTTTACGTGGGATCCAAACTGCGGGTTGCTACGTCATTTTGCTGCAGAGGACGCTCTCCTATCCAACTACCACGAAGACTGAGTGTCGCTTAACTTTGCTGATCGACGGGAAGCGGTGTTACGACATTGGCCATGACATAGCCAGGCATTTCTTCAGCGAGACCTTTAGGCATTCGTTCTCTCTCTCTCTCTTCTCTCTCTCTCTCTCTCTCTCTCTCTCTCTCTCCCACTACACAGGAAGATCTTATTCTTTTAGAGCCCGTTTTCTCCTGCTTCAGAAGGCCTTCTTTGTTTCATTGGCACGTAGTATTGACCAAATGAGGACATCGACCATGATGACGTCGCGCATAGCAGCTTCGCCTCGAGACACCCTCGAGATCTGCTAGCTGTCTTTAAACCAGTCAAGCTGCCACCTAGTAGGAAGATGCCACAACTATTTCAACAGGTTTACGCTTTCGGCCTACCTTCGCCGCGGCATACTTAATAGACCTCGTTATCGGCCTACCTTCCCCCCGGCCTACGTGACAGTAATTCGCTCGCAGTTATAATTCAATCATTAATCTAATCTAATTCTCACTTGTATATTGTACATGTGTCCTTTTGTAATGGACGCCATTATCAACAATTCATACATATTTCTGATTGCAATTTTCATTCAAGCTAAGTAACATTATATTACATCATTATTAATAATATCATATTGTATTACCTCACATGTTAATCACTGTGACATTTATCATTTATAGGTCATATATATATATATATATAATATATATATATATATATATACACACAGTAGACGCCATTTATAGTGTCCCACTCGGTGCCAAGCCAAAAGGACACTATATCTGATGAGACACTATATCCACAGTTTGGTCTGTCAGAGGGTTGCAAGGTTAAAAATAGTGAATATGTACTGTATACCTTACCTTATGAACCTTATGTTGTTTCGTGCGTTGGTCTCTCTTCACACGGAGGTCAAGCTGGTGGCCCCGCCTGTATATCAATATATTTACAACATAAACACCTTTATTATGCAATTTCTCATTAAAATTGTTTTTATTATATATATATATTAATTTTATTACTTTTGTTGAGTTTGAACGACGGTTCAGGATCGAACTGCGGTCGACCCCTCTGCAGCATCCCGCCTCATTTGCGGGATTTGGTGGAGGGAATTGCTGTCTGATCTCCTCCTACCCTCGTAGACAGCCACCCATGGCTGGTCAGGGACTTCGCACAAGAATCTGTCCAACTGGTTCTTGAAGTTATTCAATATATATATATATATATATTGAAGGACAATATATATATATACTGATCCACACCCACAAGGAAAATGAAAAGGTGTACTATTGAATACACGAAAGGCTTTGAAATCGTTTTTCATCTTTCCTTGTGGGTGTGCATCATTTATTTATTTAACATATTTAATTATGAAATTCATCGTGTATATATATATATATATATATATATATTAAAATTTAGCTAATTTTCCCATAATTAGTCACAATTAATAATAATGATAATAATGATAATAATGATAATAATAATGATAATGATAATGAGGATGATAATGAGAATAAAGAATAACTGTGAAATGGCACATAAAATAACCCTGTTGATGTTAAAAATATTAAAATATAAAATTTTTACAGTAAACCTTCGCTCAAGTGACGTGGCCGTGATGTTCAAGAGAAGTAGAATGTTCAAAACAACCCCCTGTACTACTAGTACTACTACAGGGTGTCGATAAAGTGCCACATCAAAGGCAAACTTTATTGACTGCAATTTGTTTACATCCAAGATGCTCGCCTTTCGGGACACCTGTAATGATGTTACGCTACCGAAACACGACGCAAAAAAAATAGACTGACATTTAAATAATATACAAAAAATTCTCTCGACTTAATGCTTCGTTTTTTTACGTTTTTAACAAGAAAATTAAGCACAAAAAAATTTCTAATAAATACAGTAATAAAAATGTTAAAAAGTCTCCATTAACCACTGGATATACAGGGTGAAGACATTAATATATATATATATATATATATATATATAAAATGCAAACCCACGCGAGAAAAGGATTTGTTTTTTACTGGAATAATTTTTTCTTTTTCCTTGTGAGCTTTACAATATATATATAATATATTATATATATATATATATATATAATATATATATTATACAGACACTCATTTTAGAAATTATACAAGTAAATAAAGAGCAGATATTATCTTGACTGGTTTGAGACAAAACTGTTAATTAAAAGTATACCAACGTATGATTAAGTCCAAAAGGTAGTTTGAGAGTGATTACACACTGAGGCGAGAGAGGCGATATCCGTTTAAACTATAAAAAGGGTCAAATGACCGTCCTAGGATCTTGTCTATCTCACAAACACGCCATTGGATATAAATTAAAATAATACATATTGAACAAAAACAGTGGTACTGCGAACGAGGTTCCATTATGTAAGCAATATTACAAAATAATACGTAGTTGTTAATATATATATATATATATATATATATATATATATATATATATATATACAGGGTGGGCCGAAAGTCTGGATCCATAGGAAAATATTTATTTTAATACATAAATTACAACAAATGGTAAATACTTAAAATGAATATCAACTTTAACTCGTAAATGTGTATCCGTGATACTGTACAGTAGTTCGTACTCCAGTATAAATACTCAAATACTTTTTTATTTCAGCCCAGAAATGGCTTCGAATCTAACAACAGAAGACCGGGTAGAACTTGTGCTCATGTACGCAAGACAGGGCGCTACACACAAAGAAGTTGCTACCGAATTCAATAGAAATCATCCTGATAAGCATCCAGTAACACATGCGACTGTTGGCAAGTTGTTTAAACGTTTCAAAGAAACAGGAAGTGTACATGATCGACGGCGTTCTGGTCGTCCAAAAACTGCAACTGATGAAAATACCTCTGCAATGGTATGTGAAACTTTAACGAATAGTCCAGTAAAGTCAACAAGAAGATTATCAAATGAAACACGCATCTCGAGAACGTCAATTCGAAGAATTATTAAAAATCATAAATTCCATCCCTAAGTGTCTCGATGTCAGAGGCCGCCAATTTGAGCATTTGTTATAATTTGTTGTTTATACTGGAGTACGAACCACTGTACAGTATCACGGATACGCATTTACGAGTTAAAGTTGATATTCATTTTAAGTATTTACCATTTGTTGTAATTTATGTATTAAAATAAATATTTTCCTATGGATCCAGACTTTCGGCCCACCCTGTATATATATATATATATATATACTTTTTTAGTTTAAAAATTTATAATTTATGCAGTGATGACCCTTTGACTCCTTACTTTTGTGCCACCCTGTTTATATATATATATATATATATATATATATATATATATATATATATATATATACACACACACACACTCGGCGGTAAAACAAAAGAAAAAAAATACACACACACACACACACAGGATGTTCAGAAAGAAACGCAACCCGAAACAGAAAGAAAAGGTTTAGGTTACAGTGATATAGACATTCTCCACTGGTTTGCGTTTCTTTTTTGAACACCCTGTATACATATATGTATGTATGACGGAGCCATGCTTTGAAGAGTATATAGGTTTTATGTATTCAGAGCTTGTATTACTAGTCACTGAAATGACAGAGCTACTTCGATATACCGAAGGAGGAAGAACTTAGCCAAGTTTTTGTAAAAATCAAATAACAGGGTCATAATTTTAGTAACTCCTTTGTTAATGACAGGTATTTGATAATAATGATAATGATAATGATAGGCTTTATCGGCATGATATAAGTCTCATAAAACAGTACAATATTCGGTGCTGGTTAAGTGTGCGGTCTACCTACGATTCGGCGGTCTACCTTTTAATTATAGCTTCTTATCTTGTTTACTAATTGTTTGTTTACATCCCATTGTCAATCGCCCTTGACGATTGGTTAGGTTTAGTCATGATATTTTCGTTAGTTTTAACGAAAATATCATGATTAAACCTAACCAATCGTAGGTAGACCGCACACTTAACCAGCACCCAATATTCTTTATGGTAATAAAGTGATAAGATAAATGAAACCATAATACATTTAAGAACGAACCAACTAAAAAAAAGTAGGATTTATTTATTATTTATTTTAGTTATAGCTTACTCCTATTTCATTTATTTTTATAATAATTATTATTTTTTTTTAATAATAGTGTTTTAAATAGTTTAAGCATTTTATTTAGATATAACGGTGTAATTTCAACTCAGCCCGTCACCGTCACTCACTAATTTGCCCTTGGCCCCTCCTTCCCGTTTCAAAAAAAATAGTGTGGTCATTATTTACACTCTAAACCAGTGGTTCCTAAACATTTTTGAGTCATTACCCCATTTTCATATGGATACCTTCATAATGACCCCCACCCTGCCTGTACCCCACCTAAAGCCAGTCCCAGTGTTGCCATGTTTATTTATGCACTTTCTGTACTTTAGAGGTACTTGCAGAGTACCAAATTACCCCCACTGAAAAAGCCAAATTACCCCAATGGGATAATTTACCCATAGTTTGGGAAAAGCTGCGGACCTTTTCCAGTTTGTGTACCGTTTTTCATATAATTTATTTTTGATTGGTCATACAACCGCCGTCGATTATAACAACTTTTTAAGAGAGGTAAGTTCTTGATAACCTAACCTAACCTAACCTAACGTAACCTAACCTAACCTAACCTTCTGTTTTACTCTATGCTGTGCCTAACAGAAGCAAAGAAACACTAGAAAGTTGCATAAAAGCCAACATTGTAGAAAACGGTACATAAACTGGAAAACGTCCAAAGCTGCTCTAAATGGTACCAAATGTTTGGTTATTATTAAACGCCTACTTGATATTTTATAAAGAACTTAACTTTTTCAAATTAATAATACCTATTTTGAAATGTTTGTTAGATATTTCCTTATTTCGGATCACTTTAACATATTGCTTCCCAGTGTTAATCACTTTAACATATTGCTTCCCAAAAATAGACATTACACAACCAATTACAGTTACATTACAATAGTTTATAATATTTAGAGATTAGCTAGTCGAGAAAATGTAAATTTATGGACAACTTTACTTATTATGCTTTGCCATTTTTTGTGAATGTAAAATATTTGGATCACCTGAAGATCAGGGCCCCCAGCCTTCTTTAGTTAGCCTTATAAGGCTAACTAACGAAAATATCACGACTTAACCTAACCAATCGTCAAGGACGTACAGTTAACCTAACGATTGGTTAGGTTAAGTCGCGATATTTTCGTTAGTTAGCCTTATAAAGCTAACTAACTAAGGCCGGGAGGCCCCTAATCTTCAGGTGATCCAAATTAGTTAAACCAGTTATGTATTTACCTGAAAAGTGTACACTTACTGTATGGGAGAATTAATTAGAGTATTTAAAACTGATAAATGCCTTTGATAATGTAAACTACAGGAAGTTATTTGACAGGGATACAGAGCCAATGAGAAAAATTAATAGACACAAGGTGAAAGTCAAAAGTTTTTTGAAAGGATTTCTGTAACATAATTCTTTTAACTTTCATGTATTAGACATTTATTTCGTTGTTAAATAATTTATTTGACATTTCAGTAGACATTTCAGATTCGTCTTTTCAAGTGTTTAAAAAATATAGCCATTTCAACTGACTTATTGGAACGTCCAACTAAACGTTTACGATCAACTGAAGATCAGGGCCCCCAGCCTCAATTACCAAATAATATCTTCATTAACACTAACGAAAATATCAGGACTTAACCTAACCAATCGTCAAGGGCGTACAGTTGACTTAACCGGGCATTCAATTTAATTTATTATTATATTTGGTACTGTAAAGCAAAAAACAAGAATACATGGGAGGGGGGGCCCTGATCTTCATGTGATTAACGTTTAATCTATTGCGAAATGTCTAACGTATTAAACATTTCAAAATTCATAAAATTGAAACAATGAAACGTCTAACGAAACGTCTGCTTCTATTTTACAATTAACGAATGAAAATTTTCTAGAAAATAATTAGGAAAAGGCTCAGCAAATTAATAATTAGTAATTTTGGGTCCTGATTTTTAATGTTATTTATTTGGGGGGGGGGAGGGGGGCTAAAGAGCATGAAATTTCAAACTACTACTACAGGGTGTTCATAAAGTCACGCAAGTGAATAGGGTGAAATCATTAACATATTCACTTGCGTAACTTTATGAACACCCTGTACTACTACTACTACTACTACTAATAATAATAAAATAAAGAAATAACAACATTTTAACTTTTTCGTTTTGATTTTTCGGCGAATTTCTTTCCTCAACTGAACATCCAGTATATCTGATAAAAAAGAAATATATATTTTGCTCAATTTAAACACCACGAGAGCTAGGTCGTAAAAACGCCGCAGTAGTGCTTTCCTTCAGATCATCGAGATTAATGGACGGTGAGTCTTTCCAGTAGTCGCTGCGTTCAGATGATGTAGTGACCCGTGGTTCGGATCCCACGTAAAGCTGTAGGTCCCCTCCGTCACACGACCCTTTCCTCCGCGAAGGAAATTAACCAACCTCAAACATTATTATTATTGATATTAAATGCGGGAATTGAGGTCATGTATGAGTGTGAAAATCATACTGAACGGGATTTCGTATCAACAAAAATATTAAAACAAAGTATGAGCAGAGTGTATGTATACACTGTATACATATGTATACGTATGTATACCTAAGTATACTATGAGTATAGTATACATAATTACGTTGAAACAAAAGAATACCTTTTAAAAAACGTCTATACACTAAAAAAAATATTTAGTTAACGCAACCAAATATTTGCCAACCAATCCAAATGACCAATGCAACCATGCCTTATTTAGTTTATTATCAGAGACATAACCATGGTTAATGTGAATATAGAGTGTGATTGGAATGAACAGTTTCATTGATTTGCATATACGTACGCACACATGTATTCAACAATGTATTTGGTTTTTTTCAACTAATTTTTTTTTTTTGTGTGTTTATACCAGGATGAATGCTTCACTGTCCAAAGTTCGGGTATATGCGGGTCAAAGAAGTCTTATCTATCTAGAAAATATTCATTACATTTATGAAATTCACGCTTGTATTGTTTTAGGATGTTGTTCTAAGGAACAACAACAAATCAGGACATATAATTACTGTTCCCTGTATTCTGTGACCTGTGAATGCGACATTATAAATACTCAAATATTTACTACTGCCAGACGTATGAAGATTAGCTTCCAATCTGCGTGTTTAGTGACTATTTAAAACGCTTTGGATAAAGAACACACATTCATGCGTTTAAATTATTGGCTAATTGTGAAGCGGATGCGTGGATACTATATCATTCATTCTATACAATCCTATAATTTAAGCTACTTATCTGAAAAAACGGTTCATTATCTGTACTAATTTGAGAAAGGTAACGAAATCTGAACGTCTCTCTCTTTATATGAAATCTGATTTGATCTGAAGCTTCAAAATAAAATCCGGCTTTTAACCCTTTAAGGACGACTGGTACAAATTGGTAACGTTTTAAAAATACACGCATTCATAACTTATCTTACAAAAAAATTCCGGCCTTAAAGTTAAAGGGTTAATTAACGATTTTTATTGTATTAACATGATTTTTGTCTCCATATAATGACATTTGTTATATCGAACTTACGCTGTACTACAAACTTCAACGGTTTTTCTATACTGAATTTCGTTTAACTGTAGACAATGCCTGTCTGATTAGGCCTAATGTATGGGAAGCCGAAACACGAAATAGATTTGATATGATTTTATTCAGTTAAATTTTTGGATCAAGTAAAGATAAGCACCCCTAACTTTTTTTAGTTAGTTTTATAAGGCTAACTAACGAAAATATCACGACTTAACCTAACCAATCGTTAGGTCAACTGTACGCCCTTGACGATTGGTTAGGTTAGGTCGTGATATTTTCGTTAGTTAGCCTTATAAAGCTAACTAAAAAAGGTTGGGGGTGCTTATCTTTACTTGATCCAAATTTTTTACACACGATAATTTAAGAGCAGGGCGAATTGAAATGAATATGACACTGAAAGAAAGAGGTCAAGTCGGCCTAAACCGACTATAACTAACAAAATTTACATTTTTTAAAAAGCATTATGAAATACAATGTGTCTCGCAATCCCAACTTTCAGCGAAAATCTATTTGAAAATGAGTAGCACGATTGCCAACTGTAAATTTTGAAACTAACTATTCTCTGGGTATAATATCAACTGGAAATTTAAAACTAATTCTCTCTCTCTCTCCTCTCTCTCTCTCTCTCTCTCTCTCTCTCTCTCTCGGCAGTTAATATAAAAAGTTTTCTAATTAATGATGACGTCAAATTGCATTAATTATCATTCGCATTAATTCCATTTACTAAACACTCCGAAAAGAACTCATCACTCGTAAGGATCAATGCCAAGCAGAAATGCGAGTTAAAAAAACAAAATGTAACAGCTGTCAGGAGCGAAGTGCGTGCGAGGCCCTCGGTCACAAAGGGAGTGGCACCGAAAAAAAGAAATTTTTTTCTCTTTCACAAAGGTCTGGCACAGAAAATTTGTTTACCATATGTTGTTAATTCTCGGGTTTCTATACAGTACTGTCCATTTATGGTACCCGTACTATCTATCTATCGTCCCTCTTGAAAAAAGAAAAGGAAATTTTGATAATGGCTGCATATATATTCAGGCATTTGCGTATTTACGCGTGATTTGTAAAATAGTTATTTCGTATATTTGCATTCAAAGCGGCCTCTTATTGGGTTCCATTCTTTCAATCGTGACTATTGAAAAATATGTGCCACGCTTGTTTATTTACTTGAATTTTAGGGTTTTTTCTCGAATCGAAATTCGCCGACTGTAACTCTTTATTTATATAAATGGTCATAGCCTATATATATATATATATATATATATATATATATATATATGTGTGTGTGTGCGTGTGTGTGTGTGTGTGTGTGTGAGAGAGAGAGAGAGAGTTCCTGACGAGGTGTACTGTTCAATAAACGAAAGGTCTTGAGATAATTTTTCTTTTTCTTTGTAGGTTTGCATCATTCATTCATTTCAAGTGTTTAAGCGTGAAATTCATCCCATATACATATACATATAACCTATTATACAGTACTTAACTGTAATCGTACTAGAGACACTGCATAATTTTAAGTAAGACTACAGTATGTCTCACTTAAAATATATACAGGTAATTCCAGGCTAGAAATCAATTACTTTTTTCTATAGAATTCGTAGCAGCGGTCTCGCGAACGAATAAATCAAAAAAGTACTTAATCACTGCTGACGAAGAATATTGATCCGGTCTTTAACGAGGTATTTGTTTTCAAAAGCGATGGGGCGAGTGTCATTAATTCTTTTCTCGACCCTCTACCGAAAGCCAGAAGGGAGGAGAGAAAGACTTAATTACGGCCTATTCCCTTTTGTTTTTCGAGGGTTAAAATGCATGACGAGATGTCCTCTTAGTTCGTCGGCCTCTGAAAAAACAAATTGAAGCTCGGGGCGTGAAACAGCACCCCCCCCACCTTCATACACACACACACACACACACACATAGCCTCTGGTGAACGATGCAACGAAGTTGATGTCAGACGACCGCATAATAATGGCCAACGGTGATTTTGAACCAATATTAAAATTCGATATTGGTTTTATTTAGTCTCACTTTTTGCGGTTTATCCTTATGTATTTTTAATTTCTATTAGCTTTACTCATATATATATGAAATTTATATATATATATATATATATATATATATATATATATATATAAACTTTGGTTTGCCTCCGCCCGAATTCTTCATTCTGACGAAGGTCAAGCTTGTCACTCCACCTTAGACCTACAGTTTAACGTGGAATCCGAACCATACCCCACCAGCAGCCCAGCATTTTAACCACTAGGCTACCCAGGGTACCCATTTATCTACCAACCACTTTCTTTATTGTGTGGAAGGATGAACAGCTGGGTTTTGCTGCGCGCCTCCTGCCGTCACCGGGTCTCGATCCTTGGGCCGATGGATTGGTAGTCAGCGACGCTAACCACTAGACCACCGAGGCGCATATATATATATATATATATATATGCAACAGATATTAGATTAAAAAAAAAATGTATTCTTAAATGCGTGTTTGTTCGACCTAAATTTAAACAGGGTGAAAATAATATATCTCATCTGGTTATAAAGTATTATCAGGCAATATAATAAAATTTTAAGGCCAGTCAAAATGAGTTTTACACTGTCGCTATAAATCTAAAATATTATTTGGGTTGAAACGAGAGAGAGAGAGAGAGAGAGAGAACTGTTTTTTTTTTCTATAAAAACCTCGACATAACACAGATGTTACAACATAAACGTTAATGAAATGTAGTTTGGGTGTCAAAAACCATTTTTCTCCTCTTGTGATTCGTTGGTCCTCAAATTCTAAAGAATTCCCCAACATTCAACTAATTAAAATAACTTCAATAATAATGGCACTAAAACTGACTCGAAATGACCAGCTGACTGTTTGTGATTAACTGAAATTCTTCTCTCTCTCTCTCTCTCTGTACACACACACACACACACACACACACATATATGTTATATACACACACACATATATGTGTGTGTTTTCTATGATTAAAAAATCAAGTGATACATTAGTATTCCAAGTAGGGGTTCAGCTTAAATTAACAAACGTTTAACGAGAAATTAGAACTCGTACACATTGCTAATACTAAACAAATTACCTTCAAATGAATAATAATGGATAGAAGTTTCGCCGTGATTTTTATTTTTATTTATTTAATTTATTTATTTATTTTTACATATACTTAAGATGCTTTCCAGTTAATGAGGTAACTGTTGTAGAAGTTGCTGAAGAAATTGCTGTTAAGTAGATGACAGCCTAACGTTTTTGTAGGGTTAAGTCTAAATTCGTGTATTTGAAACGGTACGTATTCGAACCAGTCGGCGTTAGAGGGTTAAGTAGATGACAGCCGAAATGTCTTACGGGTTACGAGTGTAAGTTACGATATATTAAATTTTTTGTACGTAATTAATTAAAAATGATCTACGTCTGTAATGCAAAAGGCGGTTTTGTATAAACGTGTTTCGGCGATTCGGGTTTACTACGGGGTTCTGAATTTGGCCTTACTTTGTACAGGGTGTCCGTAATGTCTCGTCACCCCCTAGTAAAATAGTAAATGATTTTCGTTTTTCCTTCAAACCCATTTATTACTGATACAGTTAGATGGTCTGCCAGTTCTTGGCTTATCTTTTACAGTTCCTTTTGTAAACGGTTTCTTTTCCCATCTCAACAGAGTCCTCTTTTGGAGGAGCTGCACGATTCAATCTCTCCTGGAAGTTTGCACGAATATTTTCAATGATTTTTGCCATTACGTGGTCGCTCCTGGACCCAGGTACTAGCCAATATGCGTTGCTCATGGACCCAGGTATTAGCCAATATGCGTTGCTCATGGAACCAGGTATTAGCCAATATGCGTTGCTCATGGACCCAGGTACTAGCCAATATGCGTTGCTCATGGACCCAGGTATTAGCCAATATGCGTTGCTCATGGACCCAGGTACTAGCCAATATGCATTGTTCATGGACCCAGGTACTAGCCAATATGCATTGTTCAATCGTATAGTTGCTGCTATTACACATTTCAAATGGGTTTGAAAGAAAAACGAAAATCAGTTAGTACATGTATTTGTATTTTACTGTGATGACAAAACATTGTGGACACCCTGTATTGTAAAATGGCTCCACAAGCTATTATATTTGACTTAACATCTTTAAAAATGCATTAATAGAGTGCCAATTACAGATTTTTCATTAGAAAACAGTAATTAACATCGATCGATGATCAATCACGTTTTTCCATTGTTTCGCGACAATATAGCTAACATAAATTTAACATCCTTAGTTGCGTTTCCCCTTCTTACTTAACCAATTCATATTTTTGTGATGCTTTGGCGTGATTTTACGAAAAGATGTATTGATAAATATCTTGGTTGGGTAAAGAAATTTTAAGTCATCCTACTTGTAACATTTTGAAATAATAGTTTTCAGATCACACGCAGCCTGAAAAGTCAAACAAAAAAAATAGAACGCAAATATATGTTTCATCAAACCTATGGAGCCCAGATATATGTTTCATCAAACCTATGGAGCCCAGGTATATATTTTATTAAACCTATGGAGCCCAGATATATGTTTCATCAAACCTATGGAGCCCAGGTATATGTTTTATTAAACCTATGGAGCCCAGGTATATGTCTTATCAAACCTATGGAGCCCAGATATGTGTTTCATCAAACCTACGGAGCCCAGATATATGTTTCATCAGACATATGGATCCCAGATATGTGTTTCATCAAACCTATGGAGCCCAGATATGTGTTTCATCAAACCTATGGAGCCCAGATATATGTTTCATGAAACCTATGGATCCCAGGTATATGTTTTATCAAACCTATGGATCCCAGATATGTTTCATCAAACCTATGGAGCTCAGATATATGTTTCATCAAACCTATGAACATGTTCGAGGGCTGTTTATTTTATTTATATTTTAATTTTAAAACGAGAACAGGGGTTTTAGTTGTAATTTTACTTATTTAAACTCCTTTTGGAGTTAATGACAGTTTTTATGTTAAAATTAATGATATATTTTATTGAGTTTAAATAATATTATTCAGAAAAATGTAATGACCTCATGTTAATTAACTGGTATGTGGTACGTTTGCATTTTATTTTATTACAAACTTTGCGCGTTACCCAATCAAAATGGTTATAATTTCGTCCATTTTATGCCCTATTATTGTACGCTCGTTTAATTCCTTTGTAACTAGATGACCCTCATATCTCCTCTGTTTTAGATAAAGGAAGTTATTAATTTGGGAATTTTAAATATTTTTATTTGTTTTTACTATCGCATATCATCACATAATCATCACTTACTCACCACATAATCACCACATAATCACATATTTGTCTAATTACAAATGGATTTAGTAACTGTTTGCATTATTATTTTTTTTACGTAGCCGAAGAGGCAATAATAATAAGGATCATATTCTTTCGTAGACCATCCATCAACATTTCCGCATCTACAAAAGACCACTAAGAGGCGAAGGATATTAAGCATTCATTGGACAGTGGTAGAGACGTGAACCCAATTATCTACAATGATAGGGACTCTTCATCCGTACATTTCGAAGAAGACAGTTTGTGTATAATGAGTATTCTCATTTACAACAGTAACCCCTTAAAGTTGTATGTTTGTACGCGATTTCTTAATGACATTCTACGTATGAAAAATTCATCCATCATATTTAACAGATGCGAAGTCATATAGTGATGAGCAGCATAAGGTTTATGCATTCTACTGTATATGACTTAAATACAATCGATAGTGTCTTGTACTTTTGCGAGATATCTTTTCAAGCTGTTACTGATATGGCCATTGCTGTTGCATTAGAGAAGGAGGGAGACACAAGGTTTTTATATATATATATATATATATATATATATATATATATATATATATATATATTATATATATATATATATATATGTATATGTATATATATATATATGAAGAACGTGTAGAAAAGGTAATAATGAAATGCAACATGAAGAAAAAAAAGTTTCATCACTATTATTAGTGATGAAACAACAACAAATACAACAAAATAAATTGCTGTTGTATTGATTGTTGTCAGTTATAGACGCGTCAATTGAATATAATTCTATTTCTTAGTTAAGTAAATAGTTATATTTTATATAAAAAAAAAAAAGTTTCACTTATTTACTGAATTCATTAACGACTTTTTACGAATCGTTTTAGTTATCGTACGAATTCATTAAAATAAAGAAAAATATATAAAATAATTCGCTTATAATTTTTAAAATATATACTTAGAAATAAAGATAATTGCAGATAAAGTGAATTTTTTGAAAATGGTGAGCCCAGTAAAGCCTAAAGCTTAAGTGCCAAATTAAATAAAATAAATAGTCGAGCTTCACAATTATTCATGTCATTGTAAATTGTAAAAAGAATGTATTTATTTTATTATTAATAAAGGTCATTTATTAGGAATTCAAATAATTTTGGGTATCTTCAAGTTGAATACTTGGGTATACTTGGGTATACTTGGGTACTTGGGTATTTGAATGACATTAAATACACGAAATTAATATTGCGGAATAAAACTTTAATTCTAGTTAGGAAAATTGAAGATTTCAAATTAAAAAAAAGATAAATTCCATTAAAGTATTTGAAAAAAATGGTCGTTTTCTTTCAAATTTAATGATTAACATCCCTGTTCCATATGCCCCCCACCTCTAAAGTAAGTGAGGGGTAAGGGACCGAGCTTAGGTTACCATAGCAGGAATCAATTAAAGAGGGGGGGGGGGCTAGCCCGCCGCTTCACCGTTACATAAGATATAGAAAGAAACAACCGCCCAGCTTTTGGAAGTACGAGGGTTCAAATCCACGACTCAGTGGAGTCTCAGCACTGCCGGGTGGCGCCCTAACCGATCGAGTCGTGAGATGCTCCTCGAAATTAATTCAGTTTAATTAAAGAATATTTTTTGAAGAATTGATTTCTGGGATAAGAGAAGTTATATATATATATATACATTTTAACTGCAAACAACACAGTATAATTAATGTAAAGAACGACGCTTGCATTTAAAATGTATATATAGGTACGGCATGCGAAGGTGCCCCCTCAGAGCATTGGTTTCTGCTCGTATGTAGGAGAATTACGACTTCTGATTGATCGAGGTCCATGGTGTAGTGGATAGTATATCTGACCGGCAATCGGATGATCCCGGGTTCGATTCCCAGGTGGTACCTCATTTTTCATTTGTTCGTTCTCCCTCCTCATCTTGTGCGGAACGCTCTTCTACACAAGCGTCGTTCTTTACATATATATATATATATATATATATATATATATATATACTTAGAAAATTCTAATTTATTATTTAAAATGAATTGAAAAATTTAATTTGCGCTACTTAGAAACTTTAATTTACCCGTTACCCTGTACCCATTACCCTGTACCCATTACCCATTACCCTCCCAGCAACGTTGGGAGCTTCACGAAAATCTATAGACAAGAATTGGTATAGAAGTAATGAGGTTTTGTGTCGTGGGCATATTACAATTTTGCCGAAGTTCGGTTAAAATTTCCTTTAGCGCTGTCACAGATATTGAGGAGGTGTTCGTTTCTGCATGTGACGATCAAAGAAAGGTTCATCATGTCAGGGTTTCTATATAGGTACCCAAGAAAGAATTACCCTGCAGCACCCCCTTTTTTTTCTCTTTTGTATAGAGTGGTGATTTTTGGACGTATGACATGTGGTATAATCCTCTACCATCACGGGTATTTAAATGCAAAACATTTTGTTTGAACAATGAGAGATGATTATCAGGAATTGATATGTATTTAACAGAAGTGAAATGTCCCTCTCTGAATGTCATGTCAACCTTCCTAGCATACCAAATCGCTACTTGTACCAATACAGTAAAATGACTGTTGACCTGTGGGCTACAAACGGGATTCCTGAAATATTTGCTAAGCAGTTTTTCGCACACATGTGCGTTTATTCGATGTACACTGATTACATTGAGATTCACCCAATAACAAAATACCAAAGCGTCGGTGACTCCTTTCTTCAGCATATGTTCATCTTTGCTGTACAGTGGCGGCTGCACGCAGGAGATTTCTCTAAGTCAATGGTTCTTAACCTCTGGGTCGCGACCCAAAATTGGGTCGCTAATTTCGATTGGGTCATTAAATTGTCATTTATAATTTATTTATGTTATCTTTAACCATTTTATCATTAATTATTTAGTTTATTATCTATTACGAATGAACTGTTTGAAGCCATGGGTCGCCGAGCTAGCCCCGCGACCATAATTTGAGTCGCAGCCTAAAGAGGTTAAGAACTACTGCTCTAAGTCATAAGGCCATTGTACACCCCAGTATATGCATATAACATTCATATTCATTGTGGTAAAATGACATTATTTACAATACCTATAAGTACCAGTAAGTAGACTGCAGCTCGACTCATTGTGTTCTTTACAACCACTGATGGTCGTCCTGGCCAGTGATTAGCTTCTCGTTCATTTGAAGAAAAAACGAGTGGAATACATGAATTATCTCATTTACAAGTTGAAAATGTTAAACTTTCTAGCTCTGACTTTGGACACAGTATGATTGTTCAATCAGTCGACTGCTCGTGAGGCATTCTTCACCATCTACAAACTGTTTCCACGCTAAACATTCCGTTCGCAACAGCCTGTTTGCTACATTATGTATATGTAAACACTAATTTCCCCGAGCGTTACTTTGGTTTTCAATAATTAACCGTTAACAATATGCGTCAAATTAGTAACCAATCTTCAAGGGCGTACAGTTGACCTAACGATTGGTTAGGTTAAGTCGTGATATTTTCTCGTTAGTTAGCTTTATAAAGCTAACTAAAAAAGGCTGGGGTGACGGATCTTTAGGTGATCTGAATTCTCATACAGTGATTTTATATACGTTAAGTATTTTAGTTTATTACCTACCTATTACTTTATGGAAATTTTACTGTATATTAGTATTTAAATAAATTTTATAATAAAAAGATTTTAGTATTCATTTGTAAATCATATTTAAAAAAAAATCATATTTAAATCATATTTTAAAAAATCACATTTAAATCATATTTTTAATGAATCACATTTAAATCATATTTAAAAATAATATTTAAATCATTTAAAAATCATATTTAAATCATATTTAAAAATTCATTTAAATCATATTGAAAAATCATATTTAAATTATATTTTAAAAAATCATATTTAAATCACATTTTAAAAAACATTTAAAAAATCATATTTAAATCATATTTTAAAAAACATATGTAAATCATATTTAAATCATATTTAAAAAATCATATTTAAATCATAATTTAAAAAATCATATTTAAATAATATTTTAAAAAATCATATTTAAATCATATTTAAAAAATCATATTTAAATCATATTTAAAAAAATCATATTTAAATCATATTTAAAAAATCATATTTAAATCATATTTAAAATAATAGTCTATAAACCTTTTTTCTATAGTAAAATTCAATAGGAACCCTACAATTAACATTCCTAACATTTGAATAAGAGAAAACTGCATTAAACGCCATGAGTTTGGTAACGCTTTGAAATTGCGCGAGCATCCACTGCGCAGGCAACCACTCCGGAGGCCAGAATACTGTTGGATTGTGGTTGCCTGAGAAATTTCGAAATTATATATATAACAACCTTTTTTATTAAATGGTGTTGTGTCTATGTTGTAATATATAACAATTATTCATTCTCTTAGTGTATATATATATTTTTTAATTCTCTAGAAACTATATAGATAGTATATAGATACTTGATAGATTCTATTCTCCCTTTATCCGCGACTACGCTACTTCTCAAGGCAGGTATAGTATATATACATACACATTATAATTATTTAAGCCTTTAGAGTACAATAAAATATACTCCTCACAATTGTATTGTATTATTTTCTCTCCGTACCTCATTTTGTAGCCATTCTGCATCTACTTACGGTTGACCAAAAATATAGTTAGAAGTAATTACAAATCCATTTTATAATTTATGGTTTCTCGGCTCTTTATAATGATGTGTTATCACGGCCATACTCGAGATAGCTTATAATCACAAACCTAATATTAAATTATGTTTTAATATAAGGAAATAAATACATGAAAATAACGAGACAATTCGCTTTCGTGTATCTATAATAAATACCATTTCTCATAAATAAGAATGAATTTGGGATAAAATAAAAATGCATTTACGTGTCAGGCGTTACGCGTCAGGCATTACGCGTTACGTGGTCAGGCGAGAGACCACGTATCGTCAACAAGCTTTAAAGAATTTTCTCTTCAAAACAAAGTTGTACGTAATTTTCTCAAAACAAACTATTACGTGGTCGCTAATTTCGCCATTTACTCGAAGAAAAAGAAGAAGAAGAAGAAGAGGAAGAAGAAGGTTGAAGAAGAGGAAGAAGAAGGTTGAAGAAGAAGAAGAAGAAGAAGAGGAAGGTTGAAGAAGAGGAAGAAGAAGAAGAAGGTTGAAGAAGAAGAAGAAGAAGAAGAGGAAGCAGAAGGGGAAGAAGAAGAAGAAGAAGAAGAAGAGGAAGAAGAAGAAGACGAAGAAGAAGGTTGAAGAAGAAGAAGAAGTAAAAGAAGAAGAAGAAGTAGAAGAAGAAGAAGAAGCAGAAGAAGCAGAAGAAGAAGAGGAAGAAGAAGAAGAAGAAGAAGAAGCAGAAGAAGAAGCAAAAGAAGAAGAAGAAGAAGCAGAAGAAGCAGAAGAAGAAGAGGAAGAAGAAGAAGAAGAAGAAGCAGAAGAAGAAGCAAAAGAAGAAGAAGAAGAAGAAGAACTAGAAGAAGAAGAAGAGGAGGAAGCAGAAGCAGAAGAAGAAGAAGAAGAAGAAAAAAAAAAGGGAAAAGACATTGTGAAATAAGTAAATTAGCGATTAAGCCATTAGAATAGGAGTAAAGCATCGGACAAAAGGGATTATTACAAACCAATTGGAATCGTTTATAGCTTACGTTTTGGAGGATGCTGCTTATGTTTTAGACATTTCGGAGGATGCGTGCTTACGTCTTAGGCGTTCCGGAGGGTGCGTGTGCTTATGTGCTTCTCTTTATTCTCTTTTTGGGTTTTTAGATATTTACCTACCCATCATTTCTGCGTTCCCCATAAATAATTTATTGTCTTGTGTTTGCGTAAACAAAATTTCTCCTACAGTGTCCGTAAATATTTTGTATATATATATATATATATATATATATATAAGCTAACTGCGGTGAACGCAAATTCATGCGGCAAATTCGAGCATGTATTAGTAATGGCCTCTAAATAATAGGATTGCAGCCGCTGTGCGACAAAATGAGTATCTATGAGTGTGTGTGTGTGTGTGTGTGTGTGTGTGTGTGTGTACGTCGCACTTGACAAAAACATGGAAGGAACAACGTTCCATGCATAATGATCCTTTACCGCGTTTGCCACGTATTGTCCGCGTCCTGGAATACCGAATAGGGAGGAAGAAAGAGAAGGTAATTCTATTCATTATTATTTAAATGTACGGCAACACGGATCAACGGCGGCACGGATCAACGGCGGCACTGATCAACGGCGGCACTGATCAACGTCGTCAACAGATGCACTCTGAAACTTCAAGGAGCGAAATCTCTCTGTTGTCTATATGGATGGATGTAAATGGGCCACCATTATCTCGTTGTAAAAGAGTCTCTCGAGGTTGTGTTTCATTTTGGAGAGAGAGAGAGAGAGAGAGAGAGAGAGATAGAGAGAGAGAGAGAGAGAGAGAGAGAGAGAGAGAGAGAGAATTTCCATTCCTTATTGAGGCACTTCACGACTGAAGAACGGAGTAAATTTCACAACGCGGATTTTGCATTTCAATTCTCTTAAATTTCATCTTTATTGCTAAATATAGAATATATACAGGGTGTCCCAAAAGTCCGGTCTCATATGAAAATTTATTTTAAATTAAATTTACCAAAGTAATACGTTAGGACTAAAACAGATGTTCAAACAGATGTCCTCCCCCTTAGAAGAAGAAGAAGAGAGCCAAAATCAAAGTCCAGAGTTTTCGAGATGCCTAGACACTCCTCGTCTGAAAGATTGGAGGTCATAGACAGGAGGAAAGATGGAATGAGGAAGATTGTTCCAGGAGTTGACCGGTTGAAAGACTGGAAATAACGATTAACCGAAACAAACTCTGTTTAGGCTTAAAAAGCGACTTGAGAGAGAAGAATTAAGTGTTTTAAAAGGTATCCAATAATGTAAAAGCTTATAGTCACAACCTTCTTCTTTTAACCAATAGCAAGACGCCTATAGAAGGGTCTTATGAGAACGCTTATAGAGGAATTAATTCCTTTTGTTATAGATGTAAGATGTAGCATATTTGATGAATATTATTAAAATTGTGACCAATAAAGTTATAACTCCTTATCTCATATCATTAAATCGATAGATAATTCAAAAGTTCACCCGTAAATTCAAACTAAATTGAAAAAAACGTTTTTGAAAAGTGGTGCGTGTGTGTCATTCGCCTCTCGGCCATTACTGATAGATAGATAGATAGATAGAATAACCTTTATTAATAATAATAAACTAAATACATTTTTTCAATTTACAATGACATGAATTATTGCGAAGCTCGACTATTTATTTTATTTAATTTGGCCCTTAAGCTTTAGGCTTTACTGGGCTTTACTGGGTTGAGAGTACGAAATGACGTTGTTTCGTACAGAAAATACCCACAAATAGTAGAACAGTAATTTATTAACTGTATTATCTACTGTATTAACTGTATTAACTACTGTTTTAAGTGTATTAACTGTATTAACTACTGTTTTAAGTGTATTAACTGTATTAACTACTGTTTTAAGTGTATTAACTGTATTAATGTATTAACTATAATCTACAGTATATTAACTATATTAAAATTATAACAACCTAACAACAGTTTTGCTTCCCGGTAAAAACATACTGTTTTATACTAATTATAGGGTGCTGATTTCGAAAATGAACTTCATTTTTGCACGTTAGGTCAGGTCTTGTCAGAATATGATGTTTTATACGGTACTGTTTTATACTAATTTTATGATTATAGTTCATTTTACTTCAACACAAAACACAATAATTGCATTTTTACTTTTTAGATTTATGATGTGTGCTTTAAGGGGTTGCGTGAACAGTCCAGATTTATTTTGTTACATCTGTGGTCTATTTACTCCAACTTCACAGCGCAAGAATATGACTCCTCTGATAAGAACAGCGTATTATCACTACTTCGGCTGTCATATTGGTGACCAAGACAAAAGATGGGCCCCACATATTTGCTGTAGTAACTGTGCAATGAATTTACGTGACTGGTTCAATGGTAGAAGGAAAGGTATGGGATTCGCAGTACCTATGGTTTGGCGTGAGCAAAAGAACCATGTTGACGATTGCTATTTCTGTCAGAGCAAAGTAGCTGGCCTTACATCAAAAACTAGGAATAAAATTGACTATCCTGTGGTAGCCTCTGCCATCAAACCTGTTCCTCATAGTGATGAGCTTCCGATTCCAACACCACCAGCAGATAAGAATCTTGTGCCAACATCATCTGAAGAGGAAGCATTGTCAGAACGAGCAAATGAATCTTCTGATACAGAGTACTGTCCAGAATCTTCTTCTGAACCACATTTCATAACTCAGCAAGACTCGAATGACTTGGTTAGGGACTTATATCTTTCAAAGGGCAAGGCTGAACTTTTAGCTTCGAGACTTAAGGAGTGGAACTTAGTTCAGGGTGATGTGCGCATTGCTTCTTTTCGCAAGAGAAGCCCCGACATATCGTGCTACTTTCAAATTGTAAATCAGCTATGTTACTGCTCAGATTTGGAAAGTTTATTCTCGTATTTTAAAATAGAACATGTTCCAGATGAGTGGCGTCTGTTCATTGACTCTAGTAAGCGGAGTCTTAAAGCTGTTTTGTTACGCAATGGGACCGTTCACCCAAGCATTCCAGTTGGACACTCAGTTCATCTCAAGGAGTCATATGAGAACATGGTAATACTTCTGAATGCAATCAAGTATGATCAATATAAGTGGAAGATTTGTGGAGACCTAAAAGTGGTAGGACTTCTCCGGGAATACAGGGCGGCTTTACCAAGTACATGTGCTTTCTGTGTTTATAGGACAGTAGAACAACACAGCAGCATTATGTAAAGAAGGACTGGCCACCACGTGAAGCCTTTGTGCCAGGACAACATAGTATGAAGTATGAGCCATTAGTTGATCAAGAAAGGATTATTTTGCCCCCTCTGCATATCAAACTAGGGTGATAAAGAACTTTGTCAAAGCGCTTGACACAGAAGAAGCTGCATTCAAATATTTACATTCAAAATTTCCTAGCGTTTAGTGATGCGAAGATGAAAGGTGTTTTTATTGGTCCCCAAATAAGGGTGCTTTTAAAGGATGAACAGTTTTTGAGCACTCTCAATGCAAAGGAACTAAGAGCCTGGAATTCCTTTAAGAATCTTTGTGACAACTTCTTAGGCTCAACAAAGTCCCCTCACTATGAAGCAATGGTAACCGAGCTGCTGAATGCATACCAACAACTTGGGGCTAGAATGTCTCTGAAGATCCATTTTTTGCACAGTCATCTGGACTTCTTTCCAGATAACCTTGGCTCAGTGTCAGATGAACACGGAGAGCGGTTTTATCAGGACATTGCAATGATGGAAAAAACTACCAAGAACGATGGGACCCTTGTATGCTTGATGACTTTTGCTGGATGCTAAAACGGGAAGGCTCTACTGAGTATAGACGCAAATCCAAGAAAACTCACTTCTAAGAAAGTGAACTATATGTAGCAGTTGATACGTAATAAAGAATGTGTACGTATCCTTTTTTGTTGTTCTGTTCTGTTCTGTTTTACTACAAATACAAATAAAAGTAGATTTATAAGTAGATTTTCAAAAATTTATTCTCTCTGTGATCTGAACTTTCAAGTTTTGAGTGTATTCTGCCTGTAAACGTCTAAATAAGGGTTACAAATATCTAGATAACCTGACCCGATAGAGAAAAACTAATGTGATTTTCAGATTCAGCACTCCAAAATTAGTTTAGATCACCCATTAAATTGGGAGAAGCAGTTATAGGAGGGAAATATTTGAATTTTTACTCGGAATCCAGTAATTTGTTCCATATTCCCAAAATTGCAGTGCTTCACTTTTCATAAAAATCGATGAATGTTTACGGTTGCGCAGAGGGATTGAAATGTCCTATATTATACATATAATGGAGACAGTGCTAACAACTAATGTTTCTTTCTTGTTTCTATTGTATTATGATCTTTGTGATAGGTATTTTTCAATAAGATATTTCTAAACGGGGCCTGTGGATAAACTCCATTGCTTTGCGTCGTACGTTTGGCAGAGTTTGTGGATTAAATTGTCATACATCTGAAATTCATTGACTTGGCTCCAGGCAACGAACTCAACTCTCTTCACTCACCAATTGTTCTGGAATGTGTAAATATCGGCTTTTACTCGATTTCTCTCACGGGTTTAGCCCAATCATGGCTAGTGCTAATGCTAATACGCGTTTATTTGGTTGGTCCAACACTGTCCCAGATTCTGGGAAATAAACTTTCTTCGAGGAAGCAAGTTTGGCACTCTTCTTTTTCTGCCATTCAGAAGAAGAATTTCCGCTGAGTGCGAATGCTAAGCAATCTTGAAAACCGTTATAGGTTTCTGGGAAAAACTCCACCACCCATCAACATGACTTCGTGAAACGTCTTCTGAAGCTCCACCTCGAGTGGCAAACACTCAAGGAAAGCAGGTCCCACCGATCTGTCACTTAAATCGCAAACAATGCCCCGATAAGCTGTACGACATCGCCCACAGGGACGCCCTGTCTTTGACGAAGATCAAAGAGGACAAGCAGTTCCTCCTAGCCCAGGAGAAGGGCAGGAGAATCCACATGTCCGGTATCCATGTGAAGTTGCCCATCAAGGAGAATAAACAAAGTCAGTAGTAAGAAAAATACCTCAAGCAGAAGGGAACCCACGAAGCCGAGTCGGAAGAAGTGGAGCGAGATGGCAACCTTCGAATCGGGCAGAACCAGCAATAGTGTTAAGAAATAAGAATATCCCGTCGGAGAAAGAGAAACACCCAAGAGAAGGGTGCTCACACGCCACAACTCTATTGCCACCGAATAGACCTCGACCAGGGAAGTACTCGGGGGGGGGATGCTAGGGAGGAGACAGGGCAGGCGCGGATACAGAGGGGGCCCGCGGGGATTTAGGATTTGTCATGCCGATGTCATGTAAATATTGCCAGTCCAATATTATATACAGGGCGTCCCAAAAAAATGTATACACACTTTAACAGCTGATAGCTCAATTGATGTTTCTTTCTTTCCAAGTTAAACCCATTAGAATTAATAATGGCAGTCAGACTAAGCTTTGAACAAAGGAAATTCATTCTAAAATGCTACTGGAAGTGTGAAAACGCAGTTGAAGTGCAAAGACAGTTTAGGAGGGAGTTTCAAACAGATCCACCAACGCGACTTACCATCACTCGAATTAGAGATAAGTTTGAAGCCGATGGAACTGTTCAGAATGTCCACAAGAAGCGTTCCGGAAGACCACGGACATCGACAAGCCCCACAAAGCAAGAAAGAGTACTGGAAACGTATCACCAAAGTCCAAGAAAATCTGTGCGGCAAGCGAGTCGTGAGGTAGGAATTTCAGAATCGTCTGTCCAACGCATTTTGAAGCGCTGTCAATGGAAAATTTACATTCCAAGATTAGTCCATGCTATTAATGAAGATGATCCGGACCGAAGAGTGGAGTATTGCGAGTAGTACTTGGCACGATGTGGATGTGGATTGGACGAAGGGGTTTCGTAGAATACCCTCCGCGTTCACCAGACCTCACACCACTAGACTTTTTTTTATGGGGATACTTAAAAGACAAAGTCTACGCTATAAAACCTGCAACAGTCGCTGAATTGAGAGCAGCCATTGAACGAGAATGCACACAAATACCAAACGAAATGTTTCGTGATGTTTGCGATTCCATTGCTTCGCGTTATCAGCAGTGCCTGGACCAGAACGGACGTCAGTTTGAAAACAGGCGTTGACAAAACAATTAAATAATGTCTGTAGATTCTATTACATTTTGAAAATGAAATGTATTTTAATAAACACTGCCTTTATAATTATTTAAAGTGTGTATACATTTTTTTGGGACGCCCTGTATAATATTTACAATAATATTTAAAATGATCAATTATTAAAATACGAGATGTCATTCAGGTTAAACCTAGAGGGGTTAAGCCCCCGCGCGCCCCCTCCCTGTATCCGCGCCTGCAGGGAGTGTTGGGACTCCCGTTTCTCCTGTCACTATCCCCTTTAGCTGTTCATTATGAACCTGGGTTATCACGTGAAGTTTTTGTCCATCAGTCGGACATCCATTCTGACGAGACAAACTATTGTGTTGTCTTTATATATGAATCATGATACCGAATTACAACATTAGCACATTAATTTGTTACATGGTTACATTTGCATTATATAATTTTCATAACAGAAGTTATTATTTTTACACTTATACAGATACATACAGTTTATATACACACAATGTAATTACTCAGCCAGGTTGAGTTGATAATGATATAACTACTTTTTCAATAAAGCTTAATAATACCCGTTAAAAACCTGGTTCAAATACCATAACCAGGTTGAAACTGGTTAATATGATAAATTTTGGCCTAATTTTAACAACCTTTTATTTTTAGTTATCAAGAAACACCTAAATGCTGTTGTCACCAAGTCTGCCAACGTTGCTTTTGGGAACCACTTGTGGTAGGTAGCTGAGTGAGAAGCTGGTGGGAGCTGCTCCCGACAATAAAGGAGCTGAAGATCTTGCACACAGGATCTAGGTAGAGGAAGTGGAAGGAAAGGATCTGTCGTCATTCGTAACACCAACTCACGGCAGCTGTTCACCATTCTGAACTTGGATGAATCCTTTCTGGGTGTTGCCGATGCGGAGATCTGGCAGGAGCTCCCAGAACATCAAAAGGCTCTTGGAGTTGTTAGGCGCCTAAAGGTAGTCAACGATTTGACAGAACGCGGAGTTGCTCTGATCCAGAGCTACACCTCCATCACTAAGAGAGAGAAGCAGAACCAGTACCTGCTCCAAGGTCGTGGAGGACTACTATCGGCGGAGGTCCCCTGACACAAAGAAGGGAACGCTGGTTAAGGGTCTTGAGTGGTTTGCAGCCATGGCGCCCCCTCCGTTGAGAGGCTAATACTTACCCAAGTAAGGAAGGGGAAACCTGGAAGCTGGACGATAATGCACCTGATGTCACTCCCCTCAGGGTCCATAAGAATAAAACTTAAGCCATTCCGTGCAACCTCAGAATAATTTTGGAGTTTTTCCCAAATCTGTAGAATGCAGTTTCAAAAAGAAAGGAACAAAAACCAGGGTTCCGAGTGAAGAAATATGAAAATTGGATTTTAAGGTATGTATAGGAGTAGGCCTATATACAGGGTGTTCAAAAAGTCGCACTACACTTGGAAAATTTATTTACATAGTTATTATATGACAAAAAACATTCCAACTGTAGTGCGACTTTTTGAACACCCTGTATAAAAAAACTGAACCAAATGTCCGACCCCATGTGGCATATTTAGTAATTCAGTAAACGTTTCAAACCGCAAGTCGTGCAACCGTTTACCTATCTCAATTCCCTTACGTACACTATTGGGAACTTTGCATATTATTGAAATAGAGACGTTAGCACCCTCCTTCCGAATGTTGACATTTAGTTTCTCAGTGATACGGAGCCGTGACTCGTAAATTACGAGAGAAAGCGGGTTCATTTTCTCGACCTAACATTTTATCCACAAGTTTCTACGGTTAGATTAAGCGAGATTAGGCTGGGTTAGGTTATTAGAGTGTCAAGAAAATTTCTTGTCGACAGAATATATTGTTCCAAAAGAGTCTTTGGTTGAGGGGGTCGGGAGAAGAGGAGACATTTGACAATACCAACCAGTTCGTTCCATCCAATAGGAAGTATGTTATGCCACCAATTTTGGACATGTAAGACAAAGCCATGGTCACGCGCACCATTTAGGAACTAAAATGGAACATACGAAAGGAGTGTGCCAACGTCTCTACTCGAACATTACGCAATGCCCGTAGCAGTTTATGAAGTAATAACTAAAAATCTTTTTAATATTTACATTAAAGCCAAATTACTTCGTTCTTAAAATAAAATTACAATTGGTTGAACATTGTAATTTTGGCTGAATAGCTAGAAACAACCCTCTACCATATTCATTCATTTCTCCAAGATTATAATGTTATAATGTTTCAGACCAACAAAGACCCTAGGATCCACTCATGGCTGGTCTACCTAACTGTGTTCGTAATTGTGTATGTCCTCCGTGGTGGCGGAGGGGACCTACAATTTTACGTGGGTTCCGAACCACAAGAACATAAGAAATTTATGTAACAACTTCCTGTACAATGTGTACATTGGCAACGACCAATTTAGCAAAACTAATTAATTATCGATTTAAAACTAAAGATAGAATCTCTGGATCCAGAGGATCACGTCATAATAGACTACTATCCACAAATATGTTACACTCTATATCTATTTATAACCGACATGCAAATATATCAGATCCAGAGAATCCAGTCAATTTCATTACGGTATCCATCAATACTAGTACCTTGTCACGGAAAATAAGTCACGGTCCATATCGATTGTGGACCAAGTCAAAATTTACAACCATATACATTACAATATATACACTTAGGAGGAAAAGTGTAGGTGTGGCTGTAAAGACTGTACAGTAATGTAGAAATGTGTGTGCACCCATCTTGGGTCTCCCATTTAAAGGTGTTTGTGGGGCAAGTGAAGATCATGAGTTTTTCAATACCTCACAGTACTATGGGAGGCACCACTCAGCAGAGGAATCTCTTTAAATGGGGTGTATAAGGACAGAGAGTATCCCCTAACCCAAGACGCTGCCTCCCTATATCCCACAACACTTGTGTTGAGCTGTGGGATCTATCCCCAGAAAGCCTTAATTTTACTACCTTAAACTATACCCAATCTATCAACATATGCGTCTAATCGATTTTTAAACATGTTTATAGACGTGCTACTAATTACTTCTACCGGCAAACTATTCCAGCTATTTACTATTCTATGCGTAAAAAAGTTTTTGGCAACTGCTGTCTCGAACCTTCTACCTGTCAACTTACACCCGTTATTTCTAGTCCTATTATATTGAGTTAGTTCGAAAAAGCTATCGCTATCTACGTTATCGAACCCATTCATAATTTTGAAAACCTGGATTAGATCACCCCTTAACCTCCTAGTCTCGAGTGTTGTCAATTTTAACTCTTTAAGCCTATCCTCGTACGACTTTGACCTAAGCGACGGAATCATCTTAGTTGCTCGTCTTTGAACTCTTTCGATTTTGTCTATATCTTTGCGCATATGCGGATTCCAAAATTGGACCGCGTACTCCAAATGGGGTCTAACTAATGATTTATAAAGAGGAACTATAATATCGCGCGATTTGTACTCAAAATTTCGAGCTATAAAACCTAACACTTTGTTCGCCTTATTGACCGCTGCTGTACTTTGTTTCGCTACTTTTAAATCACTAGTGACTATAACTCCTAAATCTTTTTCCTGCTCTACGCTTGTTAAATCTTTCCCTGACATACTATACGCAAAATTACCGTTACGCGAACCTATATGCAAAATTTTGCACTTATCCACGTTAAATCTCATTTGCCATGTGACTGACCAATCAACGATTTTATTCAGATCTTCCTGAATTTTACCTCTATCTTCGTCATTAATCGCCCTACCACCCAGCTTCGTGTCATCCGCAAACTTTGAAACTGTACTGACTAGGCCGACATCTAAATCGTTAATATATATAAGAAAAAGCAAGGGGCCCAATACAGAATCCTGAGGAACGCCACTCGCTACATTAGCCCAACACGACTCCGCTCCATCAACGACCACCCTCTGTTTCCTACCTCGCAACCACTCTTCTAGCCAATTTATTACTACACCCCTGATTCCATGAGCCTTAGTTTTTTCAATGAGTCTTTTGTGCGGCACGGTATCAAACGCTTTTTGAAAATCTAAATACACTACATCAACTGCCCGATGTCTATCGTAAACGTCAACCACGCTTTGGAAAAATTCTAAAAGATTAGTTAAGCAAGATTTTTTTCCCCTAAATCCGTGCTGCGTATTTCTAACTAGCTTATGGAATTCTAAGTGTTCGACTATACGATCCCTAATTATTGATTCCAGTAGCTTACCTACAACAGACGTTAAACTGATTGGCCTATAATTTCCCGCCGCACCTTTATCGCCTTTCTTAAAGATAGGTGTTACGTTTGCTAACTTGAAATTATCTGGTACGCACCCTTCAGAAATAGACGCATTAAAAATCTTTGTGTATGGGATATATGGAATCCGGCCCCGGTGATTTACGCGTTTTCATTTTATCAATATAGCGCATTACCTCCCCTTCACTAACGACAATATTATCCAAAATATTACCATTATCAAAAGGTATTATGTCTATGACCGTAGGGATATTCGTTACATCTTCTATAGTAAAAACTGACGTAAAAAATTCGTTTAGCAAGGTAGCCATTTCCTTGTTTTCAGAAACTAGATCTCCGTTTACATTTTTCAATGGACCCAAGACACTTTTTACTGGATTTCTGTTATTGACGTATTGAAAGAATCGCTTGGGGTTTTCTTTACCGTCACGAGCTATGGAGATTTCAAATTCGCGCTTGGACTTTTTTATTACACTTTTCGCTTCACGCCTCAGAGATATGTAGTTGTTTCGTAACAACAAATTGTTTTTATCGCACTTATGTTGCCTATAAGCCCTATCTCTACTCTTTATAATGTCTCGTACTCTAGAAGTAAACCACAAGGGCTTGTTGTTTACTTTCGCATGCTTAATTTTGTACGGTACACATTCCTCATTTATAGTCCTAAATACTGTTTCGAACGATTCCCACATTAGTTTTGCGTTGGAGTTCCCCATCACGTTTTCCCAATTGACGTGTGACAATTTATCTCGAAATTTACAAAAGTATGCGTGCTGGAAGTTAGGAATTTTAGTCGAGTTAGTTGGTTTCGAGTGACTTACTGAGAGGACAAACTCTACCATATTGTGATCGCTATTGCTTAACGGTTCTATTACTTGAAGATCAATAATTAGCCTATCATCCGTAGTTATTACTAGATCTAAAATACTGTCCAACCTCGTAGGTTCCCCAACCTTTTGACTAAGAAAGCTATCCTCGAGAAAATTAACTAAACGATTACCTTCCGCGTCTCCCTGCATTGTATCGTAATTCACGTTGGCGCAATTAAAGTCAACCATAACTAAAGCCTGCTCACTACCGATTATTCTCTTTAGTTCACGATATAACGCTTCGTCCGTATCAGCTGTTTGATTAGGGGGCCTATATATAACCGCAACAAGAAGTTTGAAGTCGTTTAATTTAAGTTCTGCTATAGTCGCATCTATCGGTTCTGGAATTGAGTGCTTTACTTCTATAACGTTCGCAATATTATCTTTGATATACAACATAACACCGCCTCCTCGCCTACCTATTCTGTTTTTAACAAAAAGTCTATAACCTTTAATTTGATACTCCCCTACAAAGTCACGTGTTTCAGTGCTAAGCCACGATTCGTTTATCGCAATTAAATCATGAGATTTAATGGCTGGATTCCTGATTCAAGGGCTTCGAATTCCAAGGATATGTTTACTAGGGCTCCTCAAATCACAATTTTTTTTCGAATCGAATCTCGAATCGAATCATCCCAAACAATTCAAATCGAATCGAATCTCGAATCGAATCAACTTTACACATATAGATTAGAGTGTTTCTACACACAATTAGTAATAAGCATAAAATTAATTAAATCTTGTTGAGAACAAAGGACAAAGTAAATCCTTCTAAAGAAAATGTATTAAGTATTTGATCATGAGGAGGAACAATGGTATTAAAGTATGATAAAAGTGTCATTGCGCAAGAGATTGGTCTCAGCATATAGATTGAATTATAATCTAAGTTAAAAGAAAAGTGTTTATTTACGAAAGTGTTCTTCAAAACGACATCACTGATGTTCTTTACCGGACTTAATGGAGATTCGAAAATATCGAATCTGAGCCCAAGCTAACGAATCAAATCGAATCCTCTCTCCCGATTCGAAATCAAATCGTCATCTCTCCCGATTCGAAATCAAATCGAATCATCTCTCCCGATTCGAAATCAAATCGAATCATCTCTCCCGATTCGAAATCAAATCGAATTTCGAAGCTTCGCAGGGCCGTAATGTTTACATAATATTCCTAATTGCGCGAATATGTCTAAAACCAGATTCTTTGGAAAAGAGAGAACGATATAACGACATCTGATCGACTTGACATTCTCTCGACAAGTATATTGTGGATTAGATTAAGTTAGCTAAGGTTAGCATAGGTTAGATTACGCTAGGTTAGGTCGATCGAATGGGTATATGTCGGTCCGGACATAATAGTTCAGTTGAATAACTGCTGAAATAAAATTTCTGCATTGTGACGCTCTGTAGGTAAAGGGATCACCTGAAGATCAGGGCCCCCCAGCCTTCGTTAGTTAGCCTTATAAGGCTAACTAACGAAAATATCACGACTTAACCTAACCAATCGTCAAGTGCGTAAAGTTGACCTAACGATTGGTTGGTTGAGTCGTGATATTTTCGTTAGTTAGCCTTATAAGGCTAACTAAAGAAGGCTCGGGGGCCCTGATCTTCAGGTGGTCCTAGGCAAAGTATTATCAGTATATGACAGTACTGTAGCTTAAACAAATAGGTAAGTAAGCAAATTAGCAGAGAGAGACGATTTTCAGCTCCTACGAGCAGTCAACATCTGCCGAAGAAGGAAAGTAGAAGAAAATACGGATCACCTGAAGATCAGGGCCCCCAACCTTCTTTAGTTAGCCTTATAAGGCCTTATAAGGCTAACTAACGAAAATATCACGACTCAACCTAACCAATCGTTAGGTCAACTGTACGCCCTTAACGTTTGGTTAGGTTAGGTCGTGATATTTTCGTTAGTTAGCCTTATAAGGCTAATTAACGAAGGCTGGTGGGCCCTGATCTTCAGGTGATCCGAAAATACAAACATTCATAAACTCTACCCAACAAAGTAAACTCCAAATAAACTCATACCCAAAGGGACCAACAAAACTTTAGGATTAGATATAGGCTATACGCGACTTATTTATATTTATGAATACATATATAAATTTTACACGTTATATATATAAATATTGGTAAATTTTTACAAGTGTACATTACGAAGATTAATTTTGTTCAAACAACATCAAAAACAATCGGAAAAACATATCTTTAATATGTAACCTAACCTAACCTAACTTAACTTAACAGATCAGGAATATTACCAAAATCTTACGATAAATTTTTGAGTAATTTACTCTTGTAAAAAAAAAATCGCTAAATATTTACCATAATCCTCTCGAACTAACTAATTAACTTACTTATAAGCATACTATTACTAATATTTCTACTAATACTACTAATACTAATACTAAAAATAATAATAATAGTTCATTATTAACTTTTTATAAACATCCCCCCAAAAAAATTAGCTTTTCCTCAATATTATTAAGAGCAAGCCATTACCGATCTTATTTACTCGTATCTGAATAATGAGTTTTGCTTGCGAGCGAATTTCTGTAAAAGACATTTAAATTCTAATGACAAATTTTTGGAAAAAAAATTTCAAAGAAACCGAAATTTTTTTTTATATATTTTTTTTTAACTAAAATATTCTAAATTCTAATTCTAAATTCTAATTCTAATTCTAAATAAGGAAATATCAGAAAAATATATTTTTTTTCTGTTACTTTGTAGTGTAATTTTAAATATTTTACTTATCTACATTACATAAAAGCTGCTTTTAACTCTAGCGTTAATTGTTAATTAATGGTTAATTTATTAACGCGTCTAGGTTTTATTAACATTTTAACTCGTTTTAAATGAGACACAATGGCAAATTATATATATATATATATATATATATATATATATATATATATAAATATAATCCAGCAAGGGGGTTCTAAGCTCGTGCTCTTTGGCTCGTTTGTACGTGCTTGTTCCAGGAGGTTTCACGTGCGCCCTCCCGGCCCTAGCACCCAAGGATGATGGGGCTCGACCTTGTAGTCCTTGTCATCCTTGGTCTTTTTCCACTTCGACTGTCCCCTCCACCCTTTCTTTTTCCTCCTCTGTCTTTCCTCTCACTTTTTCTTTGTTTTTCCGCCGAGATATGCCCTTTTAAATAGAGGCGAATCGGTTCTTCCCGAACTTTAAAAAAAAAAATATATATATATATATATATATATATATATATACACAAACTCAGAATGGTCCCCTGAGAAACTTATATGTTAAACACAGACCGTGCATGGAACAAGGAACTCTTCTGGGAAAATTAAATCCACTATAGTCCGAATAAGTAATGGTAAATGACAAATACCATAGTTTTTCTTTTTCATGATGCAAGCCCGACGTGGGCAACGGGTCTCTCGCAAAGAGGTCCCATAAATATAGCTTCCCTCACCAGCTATCTGCAAAGCAGACAGGATCCAGCTTTGGAACATGGATCTAGGGTTTAAAGCAAGCCTAGTCCCACTACATTCAGAACCTCTATATAAGTAAAAGACTCGTTGCATTCACGTCGGATTGAATAAATCAAAGAAAAAGGAGTAACTATTGTATTTTTAGCCAAAAAAACAAAACTTAAACCTCAACCGGGACATTGAGCGTCCACTTTTCAAGGCACATAACACGTCCATTTAATATACACAAACTCAGAATGGTCCCCTGAGAAACTTATATGTTAAACACAGACCGTGCATGGAACAAGGAACTCTTCTGGGAAAATTAAATCCACTATAGTCCGAATAAGTAATGGTAAATGACAAATACCATAGTTTTTCTTTTTCATGATGCTAGCCCGACGTGGGCAACGGGTCTCTCGCAAAGAGGTCCCATAAATATAGCTTCCCTCACCAGCTATCTGCAAAGCAGACATGATCCAGCTTTGGGACGCTCAATGTCCCGGTTGAGGTTTAAGTTTTGTTTTTTTGGCTAAAAATACAATAGTTACCCCTTTTTCTTTGATTTATTCAATCCGACGTGAATGCAACGAGTCTTTTACTTATATAGAGGTTCTGAATGTAGTGGGACTAGGCTTGCTTTAAACCCTAGATCCATGTCCTAAAGCTGGATCCTGTCTGCTTTGCAGATAGCTGGTGAGGGAAGCTATATTTATGGGACCTCTTTGCGAGAGACCCGTTGCCCACGTCGGGCTTGCATCATGAAAAAGAAAAACTATGGTATTTGTCATTTACCATTACTTATTCGGACTATAGTGGATTTAATTTTCCCAGAAGAGTTTCTTGTTCCATGAACAGTCTGTGTTTAACATATAAGTTTCTCAGGGGACCATTCTGAGTTTGTGTATATTAAATGGACGTGTTATGTGCCTTGAAAAGTGGACGCTCAATGTCCCGGTTGAGGTTTAAGTTTTGTTTTTTTGGCTAAAAATACAATAGTTACCCCTTTTTCTTTGATTTATTCAATCCGACGTGAATGCAACGAGTCCTTTACTTATATAGAGGTTCTGAATGTAGTGGGACTAGGCTTGCTTTAAACCCTAGATCCATGTCCCAAAGCTGGATCCTGTCTGCTTTGCAGATAGCTGGTGAGGGAAGCTATATTTATGGGACCTCTTTGCGAGAGACCCGTTGCCCACGTCGGGCTTGCATCATGAAAAAGAAAAACTATGGTATTTGTCATTTACCATTACTTATTCGGACTATAGTGGATTTAATTTTCCCAGAAGAGTTCCCTGTTCCATGCACGGTCTGTGTTTAACATATATATATATATATATATGCCTTGGTGGTCGGGATTGAGATCCGGTGACGGCAGGCGGCGTGCAGCAAAACCCAGTTGTTCATCCTTCCACACAATAAAGAAATTGGTTGGTAGATAAATGAGTATACCCCTGGGTAGCCTAGTGGTTTAGACGCTGGGCTGCTGATGGGGCGTGATTCGGATTCCACGTTAAACTGTAGGTCTAAGGTGGAGCGAGAAGCTTGACTTTCGTTAGAATGAACAATTTGGGCGGAAGCTAAACCAAAGTTTTGTATATATCGGGTGGCCACAAAAAAACTTTACTTAATTGAAAGTTTAATAACTGCAACAATTCAAAACTTATGCGATTGAGATTTTGCACACATTAACAGATGCATATAATCTATAATTGCTGGAATTTTCAAATATGTAGGTTCTATAGTTTTGGAACAGTGAACAATTTAATAGCATATGTCTAAAAATAGCATGCCTGGTGTGCATCTGACACGTACGTGCGCTAGCGTAGGCTAAACCTAATGTAGCGTAGTATGACACGCGCGCTGGCGTAGGCTAAACCTAATGTGAATTTGCTTTCTTTTATTTTTCCGCTAAAACCCCGCCACCATGACGTTAAGTAAAAGTGATAAAGCCATCATAGAAGCATGTGTCAAGGAAAAAGGTTGGAATGGAAATAGGATTGTCCGAGAATTCCCCGCAAAGAACTGGACTCGTCAAAGTGTTTATAACTTAATAAGAAAGATAAAGGATACTGGATCAACAGCGGCAGCGGCAGGCCCAAAAGTGTTTCAACAGAAGAAAATAAGGCTGCCGTGGAGGAACTGATTCAATCCCAGGAGAATACACCAGGAACTCATCGCTCCCAGAGACAGATTGCGTACGACCTTAGGATTTCTCGCTCCTCTGTACAAGGGATTGTAAAACGTTTGAAATTGAAGGCCTACAAGAGAATTCGAGTTTCTCGGCGTGATCAGAATGTAAGACAGCGTAGAAAGACCCGCTGTAAATCCCTATATGAACGCTACTCAGCTGAAGACGTGCAAAAAGTTGTGTTTACAGACGAAAAGGATTTCACGTTGGAGGTGGCCAAAAACAGGCAAAATGACAGGGTTTATGGTTCAAGGAAAAAGGACATTCCTCCCTCCAGGCTTTATCATGAAACCTCACGATTCAGCAGAAAAGTAATGGTATCGGCGGGAATTTCATGGAAGGGGAAAACACGAATTCATTTTATTGCCACAAACGAAACTAAAGTTAACTCTGAGCGCTACATCAACCTGTTAGATAATGGGTTACTTCCTGATTGTCGTCAGCTGTATCCTGATGAGGCCTACATTTTCCAGCAAGATGGGGCACCCGCCCATACAAGCCGAGCGACCCAAAATCATCTAGAGCAAGAGACCCCTAATTTCATCAAAAAGGATGAATGGCCGCCTCAGTCTCCCGACTGTAATCCGATGGACTATTCAGTATGGGATTCCCTCATGGTGAAGGTTTACGGCAGCCAGAAAGACAAATTCACCGAAGATGAACTTAAGGAGAAAATCAGTAGAGCATGGGAGGATATCACCTTAGATGAGGTTCGAAAGTGCATCTCCTCGTGGAAGAAGCGATTGAGGGCAGTTTACCAACAGGGAGGTGGTCACATTGACCATTTGTTTAAGTAAATTTTGTTAAGTTCAAATTAATTTTCTTCGGCATACTATTTTTAGACATATGCTTTTAAATTGTTCACTGTAACAAAACTATAGAACCTACATATTTGAAAATTCCAGCAATTATAGATTATAACCATCTGTTAATGTGTGCCAAAGCTCAATCGCATTAGTTTTGAATTGTTGCAGTTATTAAACTTTGAATTAAGTAAAGTTTTTTTGTGGCCACCCGATATATGATAGAACTCAGAATGGTCCCCTGAGGTCTTTTATGATACACAGAGACCGTGCATGGAACAAGGAATATATATATATATATATATATATATATATATATATGTGTGTGTGTGTGTGTGTGTGTGTGTGTGTGTGTGTGTGTGTGTGTGTGTTTATGGCCAGTAATTTTGTATTTTGCTTTGGCATTTTTAAATTTTGTTATATGGAATAAGTTTGCGATGTTTATCTCAATGCAATGAACTCGATCGACTCAGTCACTACAAAGACGTGTGGAATGCAAGCGGGCAAAACAGAGAGAAAAAAGAGTTCCGAAAGGTTTATATCATCGAAATCAGATTCAAACCTGCAATATTTCTATGACTTCATGATCGATGCCCTGTCCTCAGTCTCCAGCTCCGACCGACGCTTTTCCTTCGTGTACCTTTTGGCAGCGGGAACAAAGAAGGCGATCCTTCCTCCAACCGTGACAAACCAATGACCAAAATGATCGCGTGAAAAAAAAAAACTCAAATGTTTTTATTTTGTTTTGATATTTATTTTTAGATTTTTTTGGGGGGCTGGTGGTGGGGGGGGGGGATTCTTATTTAACGCTACTTTCTTCAGCAGTTTCACGCAATAGCGAAAAGAAGCTGAAGGTAAAAATTTTAGTATAGTAAAATGTATAAAACAAATTCCTACCTTTGATTTGTAGAAATTAATGAAAGAGTAAAATTGTTCATTATTTGGTTGAGAAAAATAAATGACTAAATGATATTTTTGTTCCCGTGAACTGTCGTTTGCAATTTGGACGTTACACCAGAAAAAGTTCTAGTAATGGAAAAAAATTCTCCGAATTTATTTCACTGATTAATTTATTATAATATTTTTTCCCTTTCTCTCCTAATTTTGTTCGTCCGTGTGGCCTATTAATTTTATATATATTTTTTAATTTTGGGGGGGGGACTATCATACGTATCTGAAGGTCCGTCTATTGTCGAGGGAAACGAGGAGAAATACAAAGAGGCAAAAGGGGAGATGACGAACGTGGTACTGAGAAAGAAAAAGAAGAAGAAAATAAAGTAGAATTATAGGAAAAGAATGAGTACGGAAAAAAATAGATTATCTATCTCCGAATTCGTGATCGGAAAATCTTATATAGTGACTGTAGTCAAGAAACCCAAAACTAGATAAGCATTCTAGAAATAAGAGGCTTTATAGGGAATAATTTTGGTTTTAGCAAACGCTCAATTTTTTTTACTCGTGTTTGATATAAAGGGTGATCCAGAGAAATGGGACCCAAAAGAAACCCCTGTAACTCTTAAAGTATAAGTCCTTTTATAAAATCATACGCATCATTCGAAAGAGGATAGTTACAAGTTTGTACAGGATTGTATAGGTTTTGACAATACAAGACAAGATAAGATACAAAACAAAATAAAAGTGTTAGTTAAAACTAACCCTTCAAGATGACTGCATGGACTGTGGAACAGCTGCGTTTCATAACTGAGCAATATTATGAGCATGGAAGAAGTGTAGTTTCAGCTCAAAGATCTTTCAAGACAAATTTTCAGATGTCAAAATCACCTTCTAAGAGCTGAAACTACACTTCCATGCTCATAATATTGCTCAGTTATGAAACGCAGCTGTTCCACAGTCCATGCAGTCATCTTGAAGGGTTAGTTTTAACTAACACTTTTATTTTGTTTTGTATCTTATCTTGTCTTGTATTGTCAAAACCTATACAATCCTGTACAAACTTGTAACTATCCTCTTTCGAATGATGCGTATGATTTTATAAAAGGACTTATACTTTAAGAGTTACAGAGGTTTCTTTTGGGTCCCATTTCTCTGGATCACCCTATACTTTCCGCCAAATTTGTTAATTAAAGTCCACGCTTCTGTGAATATATTTTTTAATTACGTGATCAACAATTCCAGTAGTTTACGCTACACTTCCTGTAGTTATTAAATTCTCAAAATGAAAATAGCGTTTATCAGTGTTCTCCTTCATCTAGGAGTCTCTGACACCCTAAATAGAGATATTAAAGGGTTTCAAATCTCATCAGTCATCGACTTTTCTTCATTTTAGCTTATTTGCACGATCGTTCATCTTTAACTTGCTGTATTTTCTTTCATGAATGAAAGTGCGAATGTTGGTATATTCTCGTAGCTCTGCTGATTTTCTGTTCTTAGTTGAGTTGAGGATCTTCTCTCTTAAAGGCTATTGCATCTTCATTCATTCTTTCTAATTTAAATACTGAAGTCACATACTGATTTCATATTAGACCCATTCGATTATTTTACTGGTTCTTAACCCCTGGGTCACGACCCAAAATTGGGTCGCCAAGCCATTTTGTTTGAGTCAGTAAATTGTCATTTATGTTATCCCAAATCATTTTACCATTTATTATTTACTATCTATTACAAGTGGTCGCCGAGCTAGCCCCGCGACCAGAATTTGGGTCGCAGCCTAAAAAGGTTAAGAACCACTGGATTATTATATTTGGATGATCCCCTCAAAGGACAATGCATGGGAATGGATGAGTTCATCAAATTCCAAATAGGAAAAAGTGTGAGATTAGTTGCCTTGGTCTAAAATTTTCTGGGACACGATCTATTTTCGTTGTAGACACTAATGCCTACAATGCTGTACTAACTTTAGGCCCTGCCTCAAAACACCCCCGCCCCCAACGAATATCAACTATAATATACAGTAATTGTTGTGGCTACATGATTATGATGAATATGCAAGATCTGGTTCACATCCATTTTCTATAATTTTCTATAATTTTCTATAATTTCCTATAAAGGAGATTAATCTATTCTATCACATACAAATTTATCATATTTTCACATACTTTCAAAGAATTTTGGGATCACCTGAAGATCAGGGCCCCCAACCTTCTTTAGTTAGCTTTATAAGGCTAACTAATGAAAATATCATGACCTAACCTAACCAATCGTCAAGAGCGTACAGTTGCCCTAACGATTGGTTAGGTTAGGTCGTGATATTTTCGTTAGTTAGCCTTATATGGCTAACTAAAGAAGTCTGGTGGGCCCTGATCTTCAGACGATCCGAATTTTGAGTAACTATATTATTAGTTTACACTAAAAACTAATTGAAGTTTTATCCTTTCACGACATCAGTCATAATCAGAATGATGATCTCTGTAAAGTTGGCTACTGAAAAAGAGTGTCATTGAAGCATATTGGTTGAAATTTAAAATGAAGTTGAAGTACAATATTTCCAAATCTTCATAAATAATGATTTTATTATTGTTATATTACAATTAATACAAGTAACAGTACAAAGTAGAGATTGCGCCTACGCAAACAATATCTTTCTTGGTTGTATGCATGGGCATCGATTGCGGGGGGAGGGGGGACGCATTATTATCATGAACACCAGTGTATATTTATCATGAAATTTAGCAGTCAATTTGCATTTTAATAACTACACGTAGCATTTGTAGCAACAGCTACTCAGAGTATTGTTTGATTCGCTGTTTGAAGGCGAAGTGTCCCCCCCCTCACTATTTTAGAGCAATCGACGCCCCTGGTTGTATAAAAATTAGCTAAAAATTGCTCTTGTAACTAATGAACTGACTTTGATGAAACTTATAAACTCATTATGATGAAAAATGCCAGTCTTTTTATGAATGAAAATTACTCCTCAACTGGCCTATGTTTATTTTTTTAATTATCATTAATTTTTTTCTCAGTAAAAACCGTGTTTTGAATTTACACATTAAAACCATCAAAAAGAATAAAAAGTGACGTCATTCTCCGAAACACTATCATTCAAAAGCTTATAACAAGTATATAGACTCCTAAACACATTGTTTATAAACACCGTTGAGGTATTTAAGTATTAATGTACTAAATCTGCTTTCTTGCATTTTAAACTCTGTCTGGACAAATTTGTTTATATTTAAGGAATGATTCGAAATTTTACCTTTTCTTTTTAAATTAATGTTTATAATTTATCCATTACTTACATAATAAGATATATAGAGCCATATATATTTATTCTGTTATTGCTCTGTTGCGCATGCGCGATTGTCCTGTTTGTCAGTTGAAATTTATTATTTAATTAAAATTATTATTTAATTAAATTTATTATTTATTATTTAATTGTTATTACAATCATTATTATCATAATAATAATAATGATGCATTGTTCAGGTTCGAAATATTTGGAGGAAGGTCATATAGCGGAGGGTGACCTACAATTCGCAAAAAAAATATTCTTTCGGATTTTTTTTATATGTCTGTACAGGGTGACCCATAAGTCCGAATCGGTTATAATTAAAGTGAAAATACAAAAAAAAAATCGAAGTAAAAAGTTTATAATAAGTTTAGAAATATTTATTGATTATTCTCTTTCATTGATTGATTGATTGATTTGATTGATTAATTTCAGTGATTGCTTAGGCTCTTTTCCAAAATCCGGACCGTTCTTTATATATAGAGAATTGCATTATTATTATGTGGTTTTGCGCGCTGAGTTCAAAAAAGATGTTCTTTTTTTTGGAAAAATGAAAGATAAAAAAGTTACAGCAATTTTTATTTGTAATATTAGGTCGATAGATGTAAATAATGGTAGTAAAAATTGTTGTAACTTTTTCCAAAAAAAGAATAACTTTTTTGAACTCAGCACCCAAAACCACGTAATAATAATGTAACTTTCTAGTTATAAAGAACGGTCCGGATTTTGGAAAAGATCCATCGACTACGTCAGTGTGAGCTCTGCTAGATGGATTTTCGCAATAATTATAACCGATTCGGACTTATTGGCCACCCTGTAGTGTCAAAATTTGTATATAAACAGAAATAAAGGATTTCAATATATAAAGTATTATTTTCAACCCTTCCTTAAATAGATTAAGATTAACTAGATTAAGATTAAGATTAAGATTAAATATATTAATATTAAGATAAAAGAGATTAGAATTAAGATTAGTATTAAGATTAAATAGATTAAGATTAAGATAAAAGGGATTAAGATTTACAGTTACGATTAAATATATTAAGATTAAGATTAAGATTAAATTTATTAAGATTAGGATTAAGATTCAGATTCAATAGATTAAGATTAAGATTAAATTGATTAAAATTAAGATGAAATAGATTTAGATTAAGGACAAGTTACTCTTACTATTTGTTCAATTAATCGAAGATTTTCAATTCAATTCAAATGTATTATTAAATATTTTTACTTTTATACCCCAGTACCCCAATACCCCAATACCCCCAACGCGATCTTAAATAAAAAGCTTCTAATCTAAACATGTCATTACAGTCCCAAAGATTTTAAACATGTTTAGATTTGTGATGATGTGTAAAAAAGTGGGGTCACACACGTTTTTAACAAAGTGTTTATACATTAAACATTGTTACGGTTTCCATGGTGATATATATATATATATATATATATATATATATATATATATATATATATATATATATATATATATATATAATGTGTTTAAACAGCAGTTGGCATGTAAAACACAACATGTTCCTACATGAAGTACATAAAATATCTGTATTGGCTTCCTGTATCTGTAGGGGCTCACCAAACAAAATTAAGCGGTCAAAAAAAAAAGAAGTTACTCTCTCCATTGCCTGCGATTTTAATATATACAGTTTGAGCGATCAGAATATATAATGGGGACATATAATGTACTTCATTAATTTACTACATTTACGAATGTGATTTGAGCACCAAAATTATATTTTAAAGTTTATTACGTATAAAGATTTTTAATGTGGTTCATTGACTCTTTTGGGGGGTTGAGAACTTCAAATTTTTACTTTTACATTCCAGTCTTAGGATGACTTCGGTGCTTTACTTTCAAAGTAACATAAAATGATTTGTATCTCTGTATCAGGGTGAGTGAAAAATCCCTGTGCACCTGCAAGAAGTGTAGTGAACTCGTACCTGCACTGTGTTGGAAGTGGACAGGTGCACAGGGACTTTTCGCTCACATTGAACAATTGGGTTAAATATTTGGGTGCTACTATAAGGTGCGGTCTACAAAGATATTTACACTATGGCGTGCGGTCTGTTACAACATATCTACACTATAGACTGCCGTCTACAATTTTTTCAGTACTCTAGAATGTGTACACCCTAACCTAACCTAACCTGTACCTAACCTAACCTCACATTCGTCCCCAAAGATAAAGTTAAGTCATTTCAGGTCAGGTCAGGTCAGCATAAATTCAAGTCAGGAGATGTTTGAAACTGAAATTTAAAAAGATAATAGGGTATTGGGGTATTGATGACTGGAAAATAAATATTTTCATTTACGTTCATACCCAAACTGTTGAGGAACCATTTCATTGGTTTACCCTATTAAGAAATAGGTCTTTTATATAATTACTTTTGAAAGGAGGGTACACTTGATGCTAATTAGGCGTTTCATAGGAAAAATATTTTCAAAAGCATTTGCGTTTTTTTTAATTCGGCTTGTCTAAATCCTTTAGTCTCTCTCTCTCTCTCTCTCTCTCTCTCTCTCTCTCTCTCTCTCTCTCTTTCTCTCTCTCTCACACACACACACACACACACAGACAGATCCCATTCGATACAAAATAATTAGAGCCCTGGCAGAGTAGCATACTATAGGCTACCACTGTGGCATATTAGCCTAAATCTTGTCCCATAAATATTTAAAACTGTAATTAACCATACAGTAACTAAAAAAATACAAACAACCCCCGCCCCCAAGCTGTATCAAACTGACATTTAATTATAACCTATATTTAACATCCAAATATTATATTAACATATGATTTTTTTTTTTACCTAAATAAGTATCGCTAGAGCGACGGGGCATCCTTCGCTATCATTGTACACAACCTCTTATCGATTGAGCTATTGAAGAAGTTGCAGAGGAGAGGATGTTATATATATATATATATATATATAACTGCGTTTAAATAACAAATGAAGTAGAAAAAAATTTACCCTAATTATCCAATACATTTCCACAAAATTTTAGCTTTATCTGAAATTTTAGTAAAATATTTGCAAATATCTTTTTCATTTAATAAAAAGCTTCAATTTTATACCCTCTTTTAAATAATTTTATACCCTTTTTCAAATAATTTTATACCCTCTTTTAAATATTCCATAGACAGAAATAATGGAGGAAAAATAATATTTTATGTATACCTTGGTTGGTTCCCTTGGTTTTTGCTTCCGCCTGAATTGTTCATTCTGACGATAGTCAAGCTTGTTGTTCCACCTTGGCCCTATAGCTAAACGTGGAATCCGAACCACCCCCCACCAGCAGTCCAGCGTTTTAACCACTAGGCTACCCACCAACCAATTTCTTTATTGTAGGGAAGGATAAACAGTTGGGTTTTGCTGCGTGTCGCCTGCCGTCACCGGATCTCGATCCCTGGGCTGATGGATTCGCAGTCAGCGACGCTAACCACTACGCCACCGAGGCGCATATATATATATATATATATATATATATATATATATATATATATATATATATATATATATATATATATATATATATATACACTCGTATATAATTTTTTTCACATGGTATTTAAGATGAACGTTCTATACAGTGAGTGGTAGCTAGCCTTCTTTACTGAACTAACCAAACGTTTTCAAATACAGGGTGAGCGAAAAGTCCCTGTGCACCTGCAAGAAGTGTAGTGAACCTGTACCTGCTGCACTGTGTTGGAAGCGGACAGGTGCACAGGGACTTTTTGCTCACCCTGTACAATACACTTGCCTTTGCGTTTAATCACGTAGTCCATAAAATAAGGAGACAAGCATGCATTTTAAATGCAAAAAAATTCACTTTTTTCTCCGTGAAGGTCAAAATATGATAATAAAAACCCACTCTAATAGACAGAGTTTATTTCCACAACAGTTTCGATGCCCACTGGTATCCTCTTCGGGTGGATACAGAAAAACCTGTATCCACCCGAAGAGGATGCCAGTAGGCATCGAAACTGTTGTGGAAATAAACTCTGTCTATTAGAGTGGGTTTTTAATATCATAAGAATGCATTTGATGGGATTACGAAGGAAAACAAGAAGAGAGAGAGAAAAAAAATACAAGGAAATATGATCCTCGTTCATGTGTCTCGTCTGTCAAATACCTTGACAGATGAAATGTTCACCTTCCGCTATAACCAATCTTCGTCGTTATTAACCAATCTTATTATTGTTTATGCGTCTGTCAAATACCTTCGCAGATGAAGTGTTCACCTTCCGCTATAACCAATCTTCGTCGTTATTAAACCAATCTTATTATGTTTATGCGTCTGTCAAATACCTTGACAGATGAAGTGTTCACCTTCCGCTATAACCAATCTTCGTCGTTATTAACCAATCTTATTATTGTTTATGCGTCTGTCAAATACCTTGACAGATGAAGTGTTCACCTTCCGCTATAACCAATCTTCGTCGTTATTAACCAATCTTATTATTGTTTATGCGTCTGTCAAATACCTTGACAGATGAAGTGTTCACCTTCCGCTATAACCAATCTTCGTCGTTATTAACCAATCTTATTATTGTTTATGCGTCTGTCAAATACCTTGACAGATGAAGTGTTCACCTTCCGCTATAACCAATCTTCGTCGTTATTAACCAATCTTATTATTGTTTATGCGTCTGTCAAATACCTTCACAGATGAAGTGTTCACCTTCCGCTATAACCAATCTTCGTCGTTATTAACCAATCTTATTATTGTTTATGCGTCTGTCAAATACCTTCACAGATGAAGTGTTCACCTTCCGCTATAACCAATCTTCGTCGTTATTAACCAATCTTATTATTGTTTATGCGTCTGTCAAATACCTTCGCAGATGAAGTGTTCACCTTCCGCTATAACCAATCTTCGTCGTTATTAACCAATCTTATTATTGTTTATGCGTCTGTCAAATACCTTGACAGATGAAGTGTTCACCTTCCGCTATAACCAATCTTCGTCGTTATTAACCAATCTTATTATTGTTTATGAAAAGTAAATAAAAAAAAAATTGACTCTTCCAACTAGCGGTCATTTTGATTGCCGATTTAAGTGTATATTAAATAAAAAATCAAGTCTGATTTTAGTTTAATTTTAAATTCTGGTTTATTTAGCCTTGTAGTAGCGCACGTTGCTACAAAATATGCGATGTATTACCATAATGAATATATTACTCTCAAAATGTTAACATAAAAACACCGAAATTATAATATATATATATATATAAAGTCTTCATATTATAGTAAATATATGCAGTAAATGCCAGTATAAACACATTATTACTGTATTACTTAGACAATTTAGTTGTTAATATAAATTTCACCGCAAATGATATACACCGGTTGCAATTACTTCACCTGCTGGGGGCTACCGTCTTGCCGGCCGACCCACTCACCTGAATCGACAAATATAATTGAATTTCTCCAGGAGATCAGTTCTTTCATTTCCTCGTATTCGTTCCAAAATTTTTTTGGAAATGAGGTTAAAGGAAGTCGGGATATCTAAATTAACAGGATATAAAATAAACTTGAATCATTTCGATTGCCATAATTCCATAATGTCCCTGTTATTCATACCCATTTTTTCCCACTTTATCTTTTATCGAGTGGTACCCAAGTTTAGTGTTTTGGTATCGTGCTTTGCCCAAATTATTATTATTTATGTTAATTATTATTATTGTATATATTTTTATTATATATTTAATATATTATATATGTAATTATTATTATATATGGTTTATTATATACAGTATATGTTAATGTTGCACTTTCTTCATTTTGCACGAAATTATTTTCACCATGACGAAAGGAGTGTGTACATAAGTAGCCATTTATAAGCAGTCATTCGTGCATGTTACCATTTTGTGGAGAAGATACAGATGCTCAAGTTATTTTCACCCTGTTATTTCCCTTTAGTCTGTCCTTACCGAAATGTTATTCCCTTTAAATAGTTAATCATTGATGAAAGCGATTAAATAAATAGCCTTTCGTCAACATTTTAATTCTAAGTGGAAATTCCATGCAAAGATGGAACCCGAATGAACTTTCTTCTTCTTTTTCTTCTTCTTCTTCTTCTTCTTCTTCTTCTTCTTTCTCTTCCTCTTCTTCCTCTTCTTCCTCTTCTTCTTCCTCTTCTTCCTCTTCTTCTTCTTCTTCTTCTTCTTCTTTCTCTTCTTCCTCCTCTTCTTCCTCTTCTTCTCCTCTTCTTCTTCCTCTTCTTCCTCTTCCTCTTCTTCTTCTTCTTCCTCTTCTTCTTCTTCTTCCTCCTCTTCTTCCTCCTCTTCTTCCTCTTCGTCTTTCTCTTCTTCCTCTTCTTCCTCCTCTTCTTCCTCTTCTTCTTTCTCTTCTTCCTCTTCTTCCTCCTCTTCTTCCTCTTCTTCCTCTTCTTCTTCTTCTTCTTCTTCTCTTCTTCTTATTATTATTATTATATATAATTATTATTATTTATTTCCAACTCGTATAAAGTTACTATAACCTTGAATGTATTGTATGTCATGTTTGTAAAGCAAATTGTAGCAGCATATGCCCTTTACCATAAAAGCAACGAACAGGTAGCAACAAGGAAATTAATTAACAGGTGAATAATTATCCAGTTAAACACTACCCAATTAGCTAACTCTCCCATACTACCTAATTCCTTATGTAGATAAACAGATAAGAGCATGATTCTCTTGCCTGGGTCTTGAGGATTCGTAGAGCGTGACTGAGCGTATGCTAATTCTGGAGAGTCGCGAGGAACCCACTCGTCAGGGGTATAAGAATGACAGAAATAATACAAATGCACGAACCCTGAGAAAGAATGACGCATCCTTGCTTCAGCGTTCGTTCTATCTTCAACATAAAATTACAACAAAAAAAGGGAGAGGTTATGTATATATATATATATATACTGATTAGCATACAATACATAAAATTACTATTGAATTATTAAGGTATACAATTCATGCGTTTCTCGTGGCTTAAATTTCATTAAAATGCAGTATAGGAAAAAGTAAAAAGTAGTAATAATCACGATTGGGAAAAAGTCCTTTGTTCTAATCATGATTCATCATTAGTTCTGATAAGAAGTTGTTTACCCAATTTTCAAACCTTTTTCTTTGTTTACAACAAAAAAAAAAGAAAAAAAGATGAAGGGATGGAGTCTTTGTATCAGTTTCCTATACTATATACACAGTCGTTGCGAATTTATTGGCTTAGGTAAATAATTTTTCAATTTTTATGAAATTGGTTTTTAAACCAATACAATATTTGAAAAAAACTGTTGCTATTTCTATTTACAATAAATTTAAAAATGAATTGTAACAATTCGTTTGTCTTTTGTTTTATTGTTTTTTTTGGGGGGGGGGGGGTAATTTAAAAAAAAACATTAATGAATTTTGATAGTTTTTATTTTTTTTTTTTTAGGTACAAAAATCCATTTGTAGATTTATGAGAATTTCGGAAATTTTATGATTAAGAAATTTGCGAATGTAAAAAAGAGTTTAAAAGTATTTTTAACTTTTAAATTCTTATTAGAAATTAATCACCAATTATTCATAATATAATTTATTTCCTGGTTCATAAAATTAAAGTTTCGTATCAATAGAGTCCAAAAATTTAATACCTAAAAATTTGTAATATAAATTCTATAATTTTTTTATAATTTGTAATATAAATTCTATAATTTTGTTTATAATTTGTAATATAAATTCTATAATTTTTTTTATAACTTCTATAATTTTTTATAATTTATAATACTGGGTGTACATAAAGTCAGGATCTATTTTTGTGAAGCACTTGGAAATTATATGGAATTCAATCATAAAATGATAAAGTGGTAACATTTATTAAATAATTAAGAGTAGGATTCGACGTGACGCCCATCAGTATCCCTGCACAGCTCAAATCGTTCCGCAGCATTTCTAAACACATTCTGGAGCATTTGCGGGGTTATGTAATCTGCATATGTTCGTATACGTGTACGTAAGTTTTCAAGACTCGTAATCTTCGTCTGATAGACGTGCGATTTGATAAAGCCCCATGCAAAGAAATCTAAAGGGGTTAAATCTGGTGATCTCGCTGGCCAAGGTCTTTGGTTGCTTCCACGCGTCCGATCCTGCGATTTGGAAAACGTCCATTTAGATAATCCTGAACAATTTTGGCATAGTGACAAGGAGCACCATCATGTTGATAGACGACGGGGATAGGATTGTTAGTACTGTCCTCTATCAACATGATGGTGCTCCTTGTCACTATGCCAAAATTGTTCAGGATTATCTAAATGGACGTTTTCCAAATCGCTGGATCGGACGCGGAAGCAACCAAAGACCTTGGCCAGCGAGATCACCAGATTTAACCCCTTTAGATTTCTTTGCATGGGGCTTTATCAAGTCGCACGTCTATCAGACGAAGATTACGAGTCTTGAAAACTGACGTACACGTATACGAACTGCTGCAGATAACATAACCCCGCAAATGCTCCAGAATGTGTTTAGAAATGCTGCGGAACGATTTGAGCTGTGCAGGGATACTGATGGGCGTCACGTCGAATCCTACTCTTAATTATTTAATAAATGTTACCACTTTATCATTTTATGATTGAATTCCATATAATTTCCAAGTGCTTCACAAAAATAGATCCTGACTTTATGTACACCCGGTATAAATTCTAATTTTTTTATAATTTGTAATATAAATTCTATAATTTTTTGGGTTCTTTCTCTGCACCAAAAACAAAATTATAGAAAATATTCGAATTAACTGCGCCCTTAGTCACGTTCTCATAAAGAAAGAATTTCAAAAAATTATATAATTTTTTTTTGTGAACAGAATTTATTTTGTCTTTTTATATTTCGTTGTAAATTTTCTTTTATTCCAAAATTTTATTAAAAAAAGTTGAATAAATTTTCGAAATGTTTCTTTGTACGCAAAATTCTGAGTTAAAGTAAGACATTTATTACAAGTGAAATTAATTACTATTAAAAAGTATTTTAATGAACTTTTTTTAATGATATTAATACTAATAATGGCAAAGACACACACACACACACACACACACACACACACATATATATATATATATATATATATATATATATATATTATATATATATTTCCGCTATTGAAAATGGAGTGATTGGTGGTTGCAGTCATCTTTGAACCTGCTTTGACTCACCTGAACTGTGAACTCGATAACCTTAAGTACATCGCAGACAGGCAAAACAATCATGATTACCATTTAGAAAAAAGTATATATATATATATATATATATATAGAGAGAGAGAGAGAGAGAGAGAGATAATTTCAACTAAAGTGAAATGTTAGTTTCACTTTGGTTAAGATTATCTAAGATTATCTAAGATTAACATTTGAATCAGAGGAAATTAGAATTGTTAGAGATTTTACTGCCCTGTAAAATTCTAATGTCCTGTTAATACTATCCTGTTAAAAAAACAAAGCCATATATATATATATATATATTCCCTCAAGGAACGCAACAGGTGATCAGGAAAAACGAACATCAAAGAGGGACACCAATTTTTTAGACGTAGGCAACACAATTCAGCTGCTAAATACCATCCAGCAAATACAAAGTCAACTGACAAATATAGGAATCCGAGAGCCGGATAGAAGGCACGCACAAAGCCACTTCATGCGTTATCGGGACAACAGGTACCGGCAAAGATAAAGCGAGGCAAATTCTCGGAGGACCACAAGACAACGAAACCCGCACCACTATTGGAAACCGAATCGAATGTATGTGAAAATGATAGAGAAAAAATAAAAATAATCCTAGCCAACATTCAGGGTCTTAAATCAAATAATTCCCCGGACAAAGTTTTATTCCTGAAAGGACTCGTGCAAGAAACCGGAGCAGACTTTGCATGCCTCACGGAAACCCATCTAAAGGACTGCCAGACGAACTGTGAAAACTGTGAGTTTTGTACTGATAAAAAAAGAAATACAAGTTGACAACTATAACATCGTCCGAGCCGACAGAACAGAGAGACGTAAAGGAGGATGTGCTATTTACACACGCGAAAGGCATATGGCAGAAATGACTATAAGTACCTCAAAGAGCTACGTAGAATGTGCAGCAGCAAAAGTTGAAAAATTAAATATGGTACTAATTGTAATGTACAGACCCCCGAACACGCCAACCTGAAAATTCTCTGATTCCATTACAGAGGTAAGGAACTGGATAAAAGATCTACACTATCCAACCCCAAATATTTTTCTCTGTGGTGATTTTAATTTTCCATTCATGAAATATAAAAGGATAGGAAAAATATATGTGTACACCAAGACAAGGGGTGCACACGGGAAGACGAGGAGCAAGTAAGAATGCTACTAGCTCTGGCTGATTAATTTATGTTAACACAAGAACTAACAGAAAATACAAGAAAAAACAACTGCCTAGATTTGGTGTTCACAAACAACAGTAACCTAATTGATAATGTAGAAATATCCCCAACTATAATATCGGGTCAAAACATTTTGAAATAACAACAATATAAAAGCAACAAGAAAGGAAAGAACATGAACAACAGAAAGAAGCAAATTCGAAATTTTTAATTTTCACTCCAAAGCTATAAACTGGGAAGACGTTGCATCCAGCATGGAAGTAATAGACTGGAAATCCATCTTCGAGCCAAAACAACGGAAGAGATGCTAATGACTTTAGAGAAGACGCTGGAAATTGTGGAAAGATATGTCCCAAAAATACAACAAAGGGGAAAGAGAAGCAGGTTCGAGAGGCAAAAGAGGTCATTGTTCCGAAAGAGAAAAAGAGTGACTGCAAAATTAAGTAACTGTAAAGATAACAACATCAGAAAAATATTAAATGATAAACTGCAGAGTATCAATTGCGTCATACAGGAACTAATTGAGAAGCATACAGAAAAAGAAGAAGGTGACGCCATAGAGGCGATAAAGGTTAATCGAAATACTTCTATAATTTTGCAAAAAGTAAGTCGAAAAACCATGCGACTATTGGACCTTTGAAGAGCGAAGACAGTGCTTTATCTGATGATCTAACAGAAGTATTCAAATATTAAGAACTCAGTACGAATCATCTTTCAGTATCCCCAAAACTGACAAACTGATATGCGATAGAAACGCGTTCTTTGAAGAAGAACTACAAGGGGAAAGTATAACGGACTTCGACTTTACGACAGATGATATTACACAAGCTATTATGAAACTAAAAGCACAAACTAAAAGCACAAACTAAAAGCACAGTTACATCCTTTGTCGATGACACAAAGATCAGTAGGAAAATAAGAAACCAAGAAGATATAGGATCTCTACAAACAGACATGAACAGAATCTACAAGTGGACGGAAGGCAACAATATAAAGTTTAACACTGACAAATTTTAATTGTTACGGTACGGAAAAAGGGAGGACCTAAAATCCATGGAGTACTATACCCCAAATGGACAGGAAATTCAGAGAAATTCTAAAGCAAAAGATTTAGCGATTGTAATGACTGATGATGCGAAATTTGAAACACAAAATAAGATAGGAGTAAACAGAGTAAAGAGTAACTGGGCAGATACTGAGAACTTTAAACGAAGGGATATGAAGATAATGATTCCTCTACTGAAAACACTGATCATACCCAAATTGGAATACTGCTCGATCCTAACATGCCCATATAAAAAAGAAGACATTAGACAACTAGGAGGGATTCAGAGAAGCTTCACAGCCAAGATCAAGGGGTGCAAAGAACTAAACTACTGGGAAAGGTTATGCGAATTAAATTATATTCACTGGAAATGAGGAGAAAGAGATACACCATTATTTACACTTGGAAAATAATGGAGAAACTAGTCCCTAATCTTACTCTGAACCCTATAACTCCCTAAACAACAGTGGAAAGTAGAAAAGGAAGACTGTGTCGTATTCCCAAATTAAAGGCTAGACAGGGAACATCGTTAATCCTGAAAGAAAATAGTTTTGTTGTGAGAGGACCAAGACTGTTTAATCAGCTGCCCAAAGAAGTAAGGAACACGAGTGGTGATGCAGTGGACATCTTCAAAAGAAGATAGATGCCTGGCTCAAAACAATCCCCGATGAGCCAGGGTGTATCTGGGTATGTGAGGTAGAGAGTACAAGAAACCAACTCACTACTTCACCAGGCTAACTCGAGAGGAGGGGCGACAAGCTTGACCTTCGTGAAATGAGGAATCATGGCGCGGAACATTTGAAAGATTGAAAGGTATATATTTAATATAAATTGTATATATAGACCCTAACGTTGGTAAACGATTTTATTAACACCATATTAACCTAACTTTATTTAACTCTAATTAATTTAACCTACCCTAACATGACCTAACTTAACCTAACAATTTAACTTAACTCTTAGGATATTTATTGGTAAAATGCTTGTCGATGACATGTCGAACGCTTCGCATACCCGACGCGAACATATGTGAACTGAAAAGAGTAGATCTACACTTAGAATAAAACTTTTAAATTTTATAACTTCTTTTTGAAGGTGCATTCTAGAAGAAGTTTTCCCTTCTTTTGGATATCAAAACTTTTTATCAGATGATATAATAACGTCTTTTTACGATACATAACTTCTTCAAAATTTCCTTTTTGAGTGAGTTGAGACAAAAGAAGATAATATTTCTATGTATAGAAGTTTTTATGCTGAATCAACTTACTTAAAATATATTCAGAATGATAGAACATTTACTGGAACGGAACGTCTATTATCCCGGGTTCCCAAATCCCGTAGCTCGCGGGCACCATGGCGGCCGCGGAGCGTTTGCAAGGCGTCCTTGTACTACAGTCAGAAACTCAATGTTAGGATAATTTAGGGCCTTTCGGTCGTGAAGACGACAATTCAGTCATTAAAATCCTTTCTTGTAGAGTTGAAATATCGTAAATCAATTCGTAGCTTTAAACTGCTAATCATTATATGTTAAGTCAAATGAGGGCAGACATTTTTGACGTCATTAGAATTATCCAATACCGCGCGACTTGCCAAACTTGTCGAAACCAGACAAGACCCTGTACAGAGACAGCAACTGAGTGGGGGTGAAGAAACTGCGGAGCCGATACAACAAACTAACCTCTTAGAAACTGTTTTGGAAAGAGAGGCAGGGTGTCAGCACAGAAGCACAGTTCTTGAGAACAACAGGAGGGACACCATAAGGACCGTACCCCTTCCTAGAGTTAAGCCCAGATAAGGCAGAAAGAACATCTTTGGAGGAGATTCTAATTTCAGACATAATTAAGTCAGAGGGAGGAGGAGATGAAGGGACAGCACGGGAATCGTCCAAGGATGAGTTGGAGGCGAAAGTTTGAGTGAACAGATCAGCTTTATCAGGAGAAAAGTCCGCAACTGTGCCATCAAAATGAAAAAAAGAGGAGGGAAAGAAGAAGTAAAGTTGTTGGAGAGGTTCTTGTCTAAGTGCCAGAAAGAGTGAGAAGAATTAGAATTAGAGATTTTCACATTTTCATCTGATGAAGGAATTTTTGCGAGTCGAAAACAGATTTTGAACGATTCCGGCCAGAAATATAAGCAGAATGAAAGTCATGAGTTGAATGGTGAAGGTACCTTCTGAAGGAATCCTCTCTGTTGCGGATAGCATTATAACACGTCCGTGATGCGCTCAGAGCTCTCAGGGGTGCCCCGGCCACGGAAGCAATAATTATTCCATGGGGGAATCAGAGAAGTACTGCCTAAGGGCCTCCTAATCAGCGGCGCCAAAATGTCAAAGGCTTCTCCTCTTAGAAGGATCCGAAGGCCAAACTGGAGCGATTGGACAGGAAACAGATATAAGATTGTGGTCGGAGGAGCATAACGGAGAAAAAGGTTTGACAGAGTAAGACGAAGGATAAGTGGTAAGGAATAAATCTAGAATGTTTGGCCTATCTCCAAGGTGATCGAGGATACGAGTAGGGTGCTGTACAATCTGTTCTAGGTCATTTAGGATAGAGAAGGTGTAAGTTAGTTCGCCAAGAATGTCAGTAATATGGGAGGAAGAGCCAAAAGAAAGCCAAAGGTGGTGGTGAACAACAATGAAATCTAAAATGAAGATTTCAACGAAAGGAGAGGGGGGTAGAATAAATTCCACTTTGGAAGTAAGTTAGCCAAAGTGTTTTGGATAGTCAGTAGAATTAGGAGAAAGGTAGGCAGTGCAGATGTATTTAGTTTGAGATGGGCATGTAAGCCATAGCTAGAGGGTGTAGAATTTGGAGGATTCAAATTCGGGAATACGAGAGCAAGTTAGGTCATTGCGTACAAGTATGCAACATCCACCTTTGGAATGAAATTGAGTATAAAAAATATGAGGGTACAGAAAAAGTCGAACGTCGACATTAAAATTCGATTTTTTTCATGTAATGCCCTTAATAAAAGGTTGAAAATTAATACTATCCTGTTATGGTCAGGCCAAACGCAGAACTGTAATCGTTTGGTGTTGTTGTAGCTTTCCGGATGCGTAAAGATTCTAAAATGTGAAGGTTGGTAAGTTGGTTGCTGTTGGTAGTGTTTATGATTTGGAAAGAAGAGGGGTCAATGGGGTGATCTGCAGCGAGGCAATAACCTCTCATAGGGGATTCTAAGGGTTTATTTAGGGGGCCACGATGTACATCCAGTAATTCCCCGATGTTCATCTATCCTGAGTTTGTGTTGGCGGTAGGTGCTGCCAATGTAGTTCGCGAATGCATTTGAAAGGCTATCGATATGAGGGTACAAATAAGTAAGGAGAACGAGTAAGTTGCTCGTAGGTTCGAACCTGAGGGAATTTAAAGTATTGAATGTCCTTAGAAACAGCAGTGTATAGTGAGCTGGTCATGATTTTTAATGGCTTTCTGAAAAAAAGTGTCCAGAGAAAAGGTTGTTGGAGGAAAAAATCTGAAAAAGGTGTCCAGAGAGAAGATTGTTGGAGAAAAAAGTTTGAAAAAGGTGTCCAGAAAAAAAATTGTTGGAGGAAAAAGTTTGAAGAAAGTGGATTTCAATGCGGAAAGACAGATAGGAGGAGCATAAATGAAATGCACTGTAAACTAGGATCTGTATGCTGTTAACATTATATTAATAGCTTCATCTATAAGTATATTAATATAAAGAAATTCAGCATAAAAACTGCTCATGAAAAAACTATTGACGTCACTAATAGAGAGAATATTTTTAGCAAAATTGTACGAATTAACAACAGTATATTCATTGGTCGTCTGATTATTTAAAAATAGAACCAAAATTTTACACGTTTATAATTACGTGTGGTGCATGCAGACAGTAGGTATTGTTTTTATGAACTTTCGGAAGGCCATAAAAAAAAAAAGCCAGCGGGCATCTTTAAAATTTTCTTCTGATTGGAAGTTTTTAAGATATCTATTTAAATTATCTTCGAGTCTGAGGGACAAAGTTAAAGGGCTTTTATCTAATTTTTTAAATTTTGAAAGGTCAGAAAGAATATTATCAATTTTGTTAATATACCATCTTTGTCTAAAACAACGACTCCCTTTCCCTTATCAGGGCGAGTTATGAAGAGGGAGTTATCTCTCCAGAGATCCTTTAGAGTAATTAAATCTTATTTATAAGAAGGTATGACACTTTAAAAGGTTTGAAATTATAAAAATATTTATTGGTAATGTTACAAACTTGCGTTTTGGGGTTTGGGGTGTGGTAATCTAAATTCGTCTTTCATCTGAACCTCTTTATTAAGTCTACAGTGTGGCCGCAACAAAGTCCCTTTGCATGAGAAACAAGGGCAACAGACAGATATACTGTAATTTCGCTGCAAAGGGCCACTTTATATGATAGAAAATTTTCGAAATGAGGAAAAATATTTGAAGGAATTAATTCTAAAATTAGAAAATTTAAAATCCAATCAGAGCAAAAACAGTTTTTGCTCGTTAGGGTTTAAAACTTTTTAAGAAAAGTTAAAAATGACTTTATCTACAGTAAATCTAAAAAGGTGAAATTAGAAACGAGACTTAAAGATTGAAGTTTCTTTTTTGTGCGTTCTTTTTCTTCTTGTTTAATGTAACATTAGTTTTTATTATCAAATGATTTAAGTAGAAATAACCTAAAAATCTTACAGAATTCTCGTATACCTTTGGTTAGCTTCCGCCCGAATTGTTCATTCTGACGAACGTCAAGCTTTAGACCTACAGTTTAACGTGGAATCCGAACCACACCCGACTAGCAGCCCAGCATCTTAACCACTAGGCCACCCAGGGTACTCATTTATCTACCAACCACTTTCTTTATCGTGTGGAAGGGTGAATAGCTGGGCTTTGCTGCGAGCCGGCTGCCGTCACCGGGTCTCGAACCCGGGGCTGATGGATTCGTAGTCAGCGACGCTAACCACTACACCACCGAGGCGTATATATGAAGAAAGGTGTTTTATTTGCATGAAGGCGTTTTCATTATTTAAAAGCTTAAACTGAAATGGTCTGTATAGTTCTGTATAGCCTACAATTATAAGCCTTACAAATCGTACGTGATTAGTTGATCGCTATGGGGGAGGGGGAGTGTTGGGAAAATTCAGACGGGGTGTAGGGAAATCCTGATGGTAGTAGTGGCAGTAGTGAACTTATACATCAGTAGGAGCTAATGAAGTACGTCTTTAGTGATTTGCGAAGTACATTTAGTGATGAAGCCTATCTGATATTCATAATTATTGCATTCCATACATCTGCTCCTTTGAAAGAAATGCATCATCGTATTGGGCTACACTTTCCCCCTTCTTTAGTTTGGCAGATACAACATGAGGTGACACATTATTCCTGCTGACTCTTACAGTTTCAACTGTACCAGTTTTATTTGCAATCAGAATATGATAAAGCTCAGGAGAGGCATACAAAATTATCCATTCCAATACAATATTCGGATCACCTGAAGATCAGGGCCCCCAGCCTCAATTACCAAATGATATCTTCGTTAAAACTAACGAAAATATTACGACTTAACCTAACCAATCGTCAAGGGCGTACAGTTCATCTAACCGGGTATTCAATTTAATTTATTATTATATTTGGTACTGTAAAGCAAAAAAGAAGAATACATGGGGGCCCTGATCTTCAGGTGATCCCAATATTCTTTATTCAATAGAGGTTCTGTCAAATGAAGAACGATTTTTGCAGTCTTAGTGAGTTTATCTGCAGATATTCGAAGAATGGTACATGGGTATGAGGTTTCTTTCCCACTGTATACAGTGAAATTCCATACATATCCAGATTTTGTTTCAGCAAGAACAAATGTCTCGATTCCAAATCTGGCTCTTTTTAGGGGTATATACCCTTTCCATCTGAATCTTCCTTTCTAAAGGAGGAGTAAGCTCATCAACACTAATGTTTTGCTCAGGAATATAATTGGATCTAAATTTTGAAATGAACATGTCTAATATCTTTCTGAATGTATACAATGGATCATATCTTTCTCCTCATCAGAAAGATGTAAGGATCACCTGAAGATGAGGGCCCCCAACATTCTTTAGTTAGCCTTATAAGGCTAACTAACGAAAATATTACGACCTAACCTAACCAATTGTTAGGTCACCTGTACGCCCTTGACGATTGATTAGGTTAAGTCGTGATATTTTTGTTAGTTAGCCTTATAAAGCTAACTAAAGAAGGTTAGGGGCCTTGAAGATTCAGGTGATCCGAAAAATGTAAATATTAACATAGCTTGAATCTATCACTGGATATTGCCGAACATTGGTGTAAACAAAAGCTAATTTGTTGAATAAATCAAGATTAGGTTTCTATATAATTCCTTGAAATGTAAATAAATAAAATATATTTCAGATAAGGACGAATGTAAATAAAGCATATTCCCGTTACGAATACTTATTAACGGCCACTGTATGATGTAATCATAGTATTAACTGGGAGTGGTCTAACGAAACTTCTGGTTGAAAGTGAAAACGTAACTGAGAGGAACATTCTAGAATGTGGATTTATCTCTTTTGAAAATAATTTCAATAAGAATTTGGGAGAGTATAAAATTGACTGTATCTTGGTTAGAATAACTTTTGCCCTTTATCAGCGCTTGTTAACCTTTTCATAATTATTTCGTTTCGGTTTACACACACACACACACACACACACACACACATATATATGTATGACTTCCTTCATTTTCCCTTTATTCCCTGATGAAGTGTACTGTTGAATAGAGTAAAAAAGCCTTGCAATCACTTTTTTTTTCTTGTGAGTTTTGCTCCATTCATTTTTTTACGTGTTTAATTGTGAAATTCATCCCAGATATATATATATATATATATATATATATATATATATATATATATATGTCGTAACGCCGCTTTCCGTTAATCAGCGAATTAGGTCTGGGTAGTAGTTGGATGGGAGACCGTTCTCCGTGTCCAGATTATGTAGCGACCCGTGGTTCGGATCCCACGTAAAGCTGTAGTAGGTCCCCTCCGTCATATGACCTTAGATGTAGCGAAGGAGGTTAAACAACCCCAATTATTATTATTATCCCGCTGAATGAACCATAATTCTCAAAATAATTCGTTAGTCCAAATATGTTGGGGACTTCTGTATGGTTGGACAATCTTCATTTTATTCTTGTCATATTAAACAGACACTGAAATTTGCTTTTGTTAGGCTATGTTTGGCTAGTTTAGGGTTAGATTATAGTATATAAATTCATATCAGCTTTAAGTATAAGTATATTTTATTAATCTGAAAAATACGTCTTGCCTAAAGACAAAATTTTGGATCACCTGAAGATCAGGGCCCTAGCCTTCTTTAGTTAGCCTTATAAGGCTAACTAACGAAAATATCACGACCTAACCTAACCAATCGTTAGATCAACTGTACGCCCTTGACGATTGGTTAGGTTAGGTCGTGATATTTTCGTTAGTTAGCCTTATAAAGCTAACTAAAGAAGACTGGGGGTCCTGATCTTCAGGTGATCCCAAAAAAATTTTTGTGTGCACAATTAATACCTTAAAAAAGGACAGGACAAGAATAACAAACAAAAAACCATTTGGCGTTAAACAATTCAAATTTAAAAAACAAAAACATTTAGCGGCAGCTTTTTGTATGTACACTGAGACTAGATTTTTCACCAAGATGTAGGAAATTCTTTCATAGGACACAAGCCGCGCCTTCGGCTCCCTACCCTACTGGTAGGGCCTTGTGATCACTTCGTGATCTTTAACCCCGGTCATCCTGATAGATCCGACCTCAACGGGCGACTGACCAAGAGACATTAGCTTCACCCACTTTACACGAGTCAGCCAATCATAACAGGCGACTGAGCGAAAGGAAGATTTGTTACAACGCTCAAAACCGCGCAAAGTTTTTTATTTATAGATAGAAGTGCCCTCAGGTGATGACAGTATTTCCACCAAGCTTCGATACTTAATGAAATATTTTTCGGGGAACTGATTCCTTCAAAATAATTTAATCGAAGCGGGTGGCGCCATCTACTGGAGGAAATGTCAATTAAATACTATTTCAGTTATTTTCATTAACCGAGTGTAATTACATGCATATCAATTTATGTTAATCAGGAACAACATATTAACAACAACTTACGTTTTAAGATTAAATATATCAGAAATTAAATATATTAGAAATAAATTTACCTTACCTCGGTGAGATTCGAACCAATGCCACTGAAGATTCGAATTTTGCGAACCGCTACGTTACCCACTCACCCATGAGATGTTAAGTTTTACTGAGAGAGTTTTATATATATACTCTTTCGTATTGGTTTCAATATGTATATTTTAATATGAACACTATTTCTGTTGATATATAAATATAATCCAAAAGCAGTAAATAAGTTTAACTAAGATGCTTTAACACCAGATTAACATAAAATGTACAGGGTGAGCGAATAGTCCCTGTGCACTTGTCCACTTCCAACACAGTGCAGGTACAAGTTCACTACACTTCTTGCAGGTGCACAAGGACTTTTCGCCCACCCTGTACTAATAACCTTATTCTTCGAACGGTACTTCATATCGGGGGATGTCTCATGCACTTTCTGTGCCCGTCTCTTGTCTGTAAGGATTCCTGCGATGATATTCATCCTACCTTGGCGAAACAATAGACACAATGGTCGGCAACCTCTGTATGACCCGCGGGTCAATTGTAGTATATAGTTAGGCTGACCATATTTCCTTGAGACAAAAACGAGACATTGGGATGGCAAAAAAGGGACGGGGGTTATGTAATATTCTGTATTCATGAAAAAGTAAGTACATAAACTTATTGAGCTTACAATTATTCTTCAGTGACAGAACCCATACAAAAACCCATACAAAACGGTACGTATGGTCAGCCTATATATAGTATATATAAAATAATAAATATTACTACATGGAGAGTGTTTTTTATTTTAAAATGTCCCGAAAAATAGTGTATTTTCATTTAAATTTTGAACACTGACCCATTAACAAATTACCAATAAATCAAAATGACCCAGTTTCAAAAAAGATTGCCTACCACTGCGGCTGAGTCTAGTCTAAAAGTTGAATAGTTGACCACAGAGCAGTTGTACATTATTAGTCCTTCTGACAGTTTAGTCTGTAGTCGAGTGTATCCTGATATTCGATCCTGCCAATAAAACTTATCATTATTATCATTATCATTCGTAATCATTTTCATAATGTAGGTCGTCATATAAGGAAGCAATTTTAAAATCATGAACAAAGCGACAATTGTATAAGCTAATAATGACACCGACTTTAGGCTTTCTAAATTTATGGCCATTTTGAGGGATTTTGCTCATTTTCATTATTTAATATTTTATCATTATTATCATTATTATCATTATTATTATCATTATTATCATTATCATTCGCATTAATTTTCATAATGATGTAGGTCGTCATATAAGGAAGCAATTTTGAAATCATGAACAAAGCGACAATTGTATAAGCTAATAATGACACCGACTTTAGGCTTTCTAAATTTATGGCCATTTGAGGGATTTTGCTAATTTTCATTATTTAATATTTTAAGACAAATCAACCAACCAACCAAATGTCTATTTAACTGATAGCCAAGTAGTTTTTGCATCACATGAGATAGGACAAATTTTGGATCACCTGAAAATCAGGGCCCCCAACCTTCTTTAGTTAGCCTTATAAGGCTAACTAACGAAAATATCACGACCTGACCTAACCAATCGTTAGGTCAACTGTACACCCTTGACGATTGGTTAGGTTAGGTCGTGATATTTTCGTTAGTTAACCTTATAAAGCTAACTAAAGAAGGCTGGGGGCCCTGATCTTCAGGTGATCCTAAATTTTTATGAATTTTTGACAACGCCTTGTTCAAAATGGACCTCTCATACATTCTAGCTTGTGACTAAAATTTTACCCTTCATTTTTACAATTCTTGTCTTATTGGCGAGTGTCCCGGAAGGCTGACACAATATTATAATTAGGGATTGTAATTATATATAATTTTATTTGTTACTGAATACCGTAATTGCTATTTTAACATTTTAACATGAAGATAAATAAGCACTTTTTTATCAGTAATTCAGATGCAGATTAACATGGCCGAAATTTGGTTGGTTTTACTCTAGAGTAGGTACTCGCTCGTAAACTTTGTGTGTGTGTGTGTGTGTGTGTGTGTGTTTTCTCTCTCTCTCTCTCTCTCTCTCTCTCTCTCTCTCTCTCTCTCTCTCTTGTATGTGTGACATTAAGTATTTGGAATCTCTTATATATATATATATACACACACCTTTGGTTAACCTTTGGTTAGCTTCCGCCCGAATTGTTCATTCTGACGAAGGTCAAGCTTTTCACTCCACCTTGGACCTACAGTTTAACGTGGAATCCGAACCACGCTCCACCAGCAGCCCAGCGTCTTAACCACTAGCCACCCAGGGCCTATAGGCATATATAGGCATGATATTATTAAATAGTTCATATAGTAATTAAAATTTAGTTAATTGAAATTAATTTAACATATTTTTTTTAGCGAATTAAAATTTCTAAAAAATTTCTAAAAAATTTAAAAAAATTGAAATTTTAAAAAAATAAAATTTTAAAAAATTTAATTTTTTTTTTTTAAATTTAACTTCCCAGACACGAACACTATCATGAATATTTGAATAAAAAATTCTCATCACCAAAATACGAATTGAATATTTTATTTTTAGTTTTAGAAAAGAAAAAAGGAAAAAAGTTAAAAATCTCAGAAATTTTTTAATAAAAATTGGCAAAAAAAATGTACTGACTCCTATTTAGCTTTCTTGAAAGCGTTCGACCCCATCCCTGCAAAGATGAGTGGAAGATAACCCTTGGACGTTCAACACAGGAACCGTATCTGAGCCATCTGAGCTATCTGAATCATCTGAGCCATCTGAAGTCCGCATAAAAAGAGAGAGAGAGAGAGAGAGAGAGAGAACCCCCCCCCCCCCCCCAAATGTATTTTCGTTCTGATGAGGAAATTAATAATCAAATTAACATAATTGGGATTCCCAAAATGGTAGATATCAATTTTTCTTCCTCTCAACTTAAGGAAGTATTATAAACTGAAAATTTATGACCTAGAGGAAGTATAAACTCAAAATTTATGACCTAAAGTTAGTGATAAAGGAAATTGTTGGTGATTTATCAGTATCAAAGATAGTCATATTCTCTCTTATGTAATTTTAGAATGAATGTTTATAGGCTTATGGTGATAAAAGGCATATTTTAAACCCTATTTGGAAAATTTGACTCAACAATTTTGTAATAGAATATTCATTATGTGAGTAAGCGCATGAATATCTTTACTTTGAAAGTAAAATACAGTATTTTACAGTTATGAATAATAGTGGACACCGTTCATTTCGTTTAGATGATGTAGCGACTCGTGGTTCGAATATTGAGTAAAGCTGTAGGTTTCCTCTGTCACATGATCTTTGCCCTTACGAAGTAGGCCAGGAGAATTAGAAACTGGCACAATGCTTACGCCAAATAATGCTCCCTATTGCATTATCTCCCATATTATGATTACCAGCATCATTGGGGGTTCCGAACCCACGACCTCACTCTTATTATTGTTATCTTTATTCTCATATGATTTATACTTACGCCGAAGCACAAACTTATATATATATATATATATATATACAGGGTGGGCCGTAAGTTTCCATACATAGGAAAAATAAACATTTTTTTATGGACAACCATTTTTATTTATATAATATGCTCTACATGGTTGCCATTGTTTTGAAAACACATTTCAATACGTGTTCCCCACTGTTGATGAACACGCATTAGCACAGTTGACGTTATGCTTGTAATGGCGTTGGTGATACGTTCCTTTAGATGATTTATGTCTCGTATCTTTTCCTGATACACCATGGCCTTCAAGTGCCCCCAAAGATAGAAATCAAGGGGGGTGAGATCTGGGGATCTGGGAGGCCACTCCACAGGACCACGCCGACCAATCCAAGCATCCGGAAACTGCTGATCCAAATACCGACGCACGTGAAGACCATAATTTAAATTTTCCTATGTATGGAAACTTACGGCCCACCCTGTATATATATATATATATATATATATATATACACACCTTACAACCTTTCAAATGTTCCGTGCGATGATTCCTCATTTCACGAAGGTCAAGCTTGTCGCCCCTCGTCTCGAGTTGGCCTGGTGAAGTAGAGAGTTGGTTTCTTGTACTCTCCATAGACAGGTACGCACGGCTCATCGGGGATTGTTCTGAGCCAGGCGTCTAATCTTCTTTTGAAGATGTCCACGGCAACACCACTCGTGTTCCTTAGTTTTTTGGACAGCTGATTAAACAGTCTTGGTCCTCTCACAACAAAACTATTTTCTTTCAGGGTTAAGGATGTTCCCTGTCTAGCCCTTAATTTGGGAACACGACACAGTCTTTCTTTTCTACTTCCCACTGTTGTTTGGGGAGTTACAGGGTTCAGAGTAAGATTAGGTGCTAGTGTCTCCATTATTTTCCAAGTGTAAATAATGGTGTATCGCTCTCTTCTCCTTTCCAGTGAATAGAGGTTTAATTCGCGTAACCTTTCCCAGTAATTTAGTTCTTTGCACCCCTTGAACTTGGCTGTGAAGCTTCTCTGAATCCCTTCTAGCTTTCTAATGTCTTCTTTTTTATATGGGCATGTTAGGACCGAGCAGTATTCCAGTTTGGGTAAGATCAGTGTTTTCAGTAGAGGAATCATTATATTCCTATCCCTTCGTTTAAACTTTAAAGGTTCTCAGTATCTGCCCAGTTATTCTCTTTGCTCTGTTTACTTCTATCTTATTTTGTGTTTCAAATTTCGCATCATCAGTCGTTACAACTCCTAAATCTTTTACTTTAGAATTTCTCTGAATTTCCTGTCCATTTGGGGTACAGTATTCTATGGATTTTAGGTCCTCCTTTTTCCGTACCGTAACAGTTGAAATTTCTCAGTGTTAAACTTCATATTGTTGTCTTCCGTCCACTTGTAGACTCTGTTCATGTCTGTTTGTAGAGATCCTATATCCTCTGAGTTTCTTATTTTTATACTGAACTTTGTATCATGGTTAGGTGTCATGGTTAGCGTCGCTGACTACGAATCCATCGGCCCCGGGTTCGATACCCGGTGACGGCAGCCGGCGCGCAGAAAACCCAGCTGTTCATCCTTCCACACAATAAAGACAGTGGTTGGTAGATAAATGGGTACCCTAGGTGGCCTAGTGATTAAGACGCTGGGCTGCTGGTGAGGCGTGGTTCGGATTCCACGTTAAACTGTAGGTCTAAGGTGGAGTGAAAAGCTTGACTTTCGTCAGAATGAACAGTTCGGGCGGAAGCTAACCAAAGGTTTTATATATATATGAAAATGAAATGAAATGAAAATGAAAAGGTTTATTGGCAGACTATAGTCCATATGACAAATATATATTATTAATACAATGACAGTTCATATACTAAGGATAGAAATATATACAATTGATTAGAAATAATACTGCACTGTCGAAGTTAAGTGGAGCTACAGACAGACGTTTTCGTACCAAGAAGTCCATAGCTTAGACCTTAGAGGATAGATGGCAGGACTCATGGATAGCTTGGATGATCAGGTTGGTTGATTTTTTAATTCTTTGCATTAGACTGTGTTGAGCACGTCTTGTTACCTCCGGGAAGCTCGGGACATTGCGGGTAGCAAACATTTGCGAAGCTGAGCAACTCGGGGGTAATTTATGTAAGAGTCTAAAAGACCCGCTGTACAGCAAATTTAGGGTTCTGCCAGAACCTTTTGTATAATTCACTCACAGTTGCTGACCGTATATATTACTGCAGAAAGTACGAAAGAGTGTGTCTTTAGCTTCACTTGTACAGAAACGAAAGTTCCTTATGGTTATATTCGCTTTAACACACAGGCTTCGAGATTGTTTCTTATATCCGAGTCATCACTCAAGGAGCTGGTAATAGTTTGACCCAAATACTTAAACTCTTGTACTTCCTCAATTACTTCACCATTCATTTTAAACCTTATATCAGCTGGCTGATTACAGCTTTTAGGATGAAATTGCATAACCTTAGTTTTTGTAACATTAAAAAGAATATCATGTTCCTGCGAATACACTTCGCAGACGTTTAGTAGCCGATCCAGACCTTTAACAGAGGGACTTTTTAACACCATATCATCGGCATGAACTAAGTTATTTATCCTTGTGTTATCCATACAACATCCCACTGTTGTCTCATTAAGTGAAGCAATTAATCCGTCAGTATACACATTAAACAGCATAGGGGAGAGCAAGGAGCCTTGTCTCACCCCGCAAGAGGAGCCAAAACACTCGGATTGTACATTGCCCCACCTAACAGTGAAAGATTGGTGGGAATACCACAATTTCAATAAATTTAATATGTACATGGGAACCTTCCTGTCTTCTAGTTTTGCAAATAAAATATTGTGGTTCACCCTATCATATGCCTTACTTATATCAAGGAAACAGCTATAAATGGTTGAATTACTGTCAATGTATTTACAGTAGATATTGTTTCTTTAAGTACATAGATACACAGGTCAGTTGAGTGGGACCTTTTAAAGCCAAACTGATTAGATGTCCATAGGAAATCATTTAATCGGAGTAACAAGAGTTTTTCTAGTAGTTTCGAGAAGCAGGAAGCGACAGCAATAGGCCTGTAATTATTGCTGGACAGAATGTTTCCGTACTTATTTTTGACCAAGGGCAAGATATATATACCCTCATGAACTCTGCAGGGATATAGCTATGAGCCAGCATGGCTGATAGGAGCAATGATATATGCAGACATACTACGTCATTTGCATATTTTAAGTGCTCATTCGATAAGTCATCTACCCCTGACGCAGAACCAGTCTTTAATTCTTTAATTAACCTCTTTACTTCAGAAAATGATATCAAAGTATTTTCCCTTGTCCCTCCCACAATCGTTTCGCTGCAATCTATCTTAAGATTATCCCTACTCATACTATTAAGAATGTTAGAGTAGTGGTTTTTCCATAGCTTTGCAATTTCATCCTCCCCCGACACCCATCGATTGTCGGAGGGAGAACATTTTTGACACCCGTTTGATTCTTAACAAATTTTCAAAATTTGTTATTATCGTTATTTATGCGAGCTTCACAGGCTTTTGATGCTCGAATAGACTCTTCTTCCTGTTTACATCGCCTTATGGCCGCCTTATAGTGACCCCGACTTCTACACATATTCATGTATACTGGTCCTAATCTGGGTCTACCATGAAAGCACCACAAATCATAGGCGTCTTTCGATTCCCTCTTCAGGGGGGCAATAAAATCATTCCATCCAGGAATATCCTTAGTATGATAGTTGTAAGATTTAATCAGGGGGCTTCCTGCTTTTCTTAACAGGGATATTATCTTACTATAATACCTATCTATGAGTTTACAGTGAGAATCATTTGAGCAAGGATTATTACAGGCAAGGTGCAAAGTTTCTAAATTATTAAAGAGGTGACATGTTCTGTCTTTGTATTCTATTCTCTGCTGCATCGTAACAGTGGACCAATGGACGCGATTATTCTTACCTATTGAGTTCTTGTTAAGTCGTGTTGCGCATAAATTAGTAACGTTAATTAATATTTCTAATGGTCTATGATCAGAAAGAAGGAAATCATGCAAAATATGAACTCTAACAATTCAATCCTTTAGATTATTACTAGTGAGACAATGATCAATCCACTCATATCGCTAACGTATATATATATATATATATATATATATATATATATATATATATATATATATATATATATATATATACACCTTACCTTACAACTTACTAAGGTGCCGCGCGATGATTCCTCATTTCGCGAAGGTCAAGCTTGTCGCCCCTCCTCTCGAGTTGGCCTGGTGAAGTAGTGAGTTGGATTCTTGCGCTCTCCACCTCACATAGCCAGGTACGCCCGGCTCATCGGGGATTGTTCTGAGCCAGGCGTCTAGTCTTCTTTTGAAGATTTCCACTGCAACTCCCTTCGTGTTTCTTAGGTCTTTGGGTAACTGATTAAACAGTTTTGGTCCTCTCACTACAAAACTATTTTCTTTCAGGGTTAAGGATGTTCCCTGTCTCGCCTTCAATTTGGAATACGACACAGTCTACCGCTTCTACTTTCCACCGTGTTGGGGAGTTATGGGATTCAGAGTAAGATTAGGGACTAGTTTCTCCATTATTTTCCAAGTGTAAATAATGGTGTATCTCTCTCTTCTCCTTTCCAGTGAATATAATAGGTCTACTGTAGTTCTCGTAACCTTTCCCAGTAATTTAGTTCTTTGCACCCATTGATCTTGGGATATATATATATATATATATATATATATATATAACTTGAAGGAATAAGCATTATTCTTTACCGTATATGGAATGTACAGTATATGTATATATATGTATTTCTTCACACATGGTTAAACAATAATTACCGAAAACTCAATTGGCGCCATAAAATGCAAACTCTTGGCGATTGTTCTCAAGCGAAATAATCATCTTGTTTCAGAGTTGGGTGTTGTGGTCATAAAATAATGGATTATCTCAGCAATACGGACCAACTTCTTTCTACTAAATATGTCGTCGATCTTTAGGCGACTTACAAACGTTTCTTTGAATTCCACATTCCTGAATATATATATATATATAAGGAGGGGCGACAAGCTTGACCTTCGCGAAATGAGGAATCATCGCGCGGAACCACTTTTGTAAGGTTGTAAGGTATATACACCGTCTGCCAAAAAAAAGGGTTCACTCTAAAAACAGCCATGAAATCAACATTTATTAACCAGTCATAATGGAACTCATAAAGAGCAAAACTACGTAAACGGTATATATGTACACCAATTTTCAGATTATTATATTCAAAATTAATGATTTAATGATTGTTTTGTTCAACAAATTTTGTTGGTGAACATCGCTCCAGTTTTGAATTCTGGGAGTCCACAAAGGCGGTAAAACTTTGGTAATAAAATTTTTATTCTCATTTTAGTTATAAAATACATTATAAGATTTATAAAATATAGGAAATGCCTCCATTAAAAAACCATGAAAATAAAAAAAAGGATTTTGAATTTCGAAACAGAACTTAAATCCTAAGTTTACAAAAGAAATCAAATTAACATTTTACTCTTTTGGATTTCGTATTAAAAAAAATTGTTCAATGTGTTTTCCTTCTGTTTCAACAATTTTCTTCAATCTTGGACGAAATTCATCAATGGTTCGATCGATCTGCTCCTGTGGTATCTCTTCTCACTTCCCGACAAGAAGCTGACGCGAGTGATCAACATTTCTCACCCTTCTCCTGTAAACTCTCTGTGCCAAATTTTCCCAGATTCCATAGTCAACAGGGTTCAAGTCAGAACTGTTAGGTGGCCAATTTTGGGGTTCGAGTAATTCTGGGACATTATTTTTAAAGTATTCCAGAGTTGCTATTGCTGCATGGGACGTTGCTCCGTCTTGCTGAAAAAGATAATAACCACCGTTGGCCAGATTTTGCATTTCGGGAAGCATGTTTCGCAGCAGAGTATTTCAATAGTACTCGGCATTGACGTTTACGCCAGGCTCAATAAAATGAATGGGTGGTTTTCCTAACTTTGATATGCCAACTGACACCATGACACTAGCTGAGAAATGACTTCTGGTTGTAAAAAGTCTGCTATCAGGTATTTCATTCTTACATTAGACGTGCGAGTAAACTCCGTCATTTTGACTGTTCCGAGGTGGCTCGACAGTGAATCTCTTTTCATCAGTGAAAAATACCTTTGAAAGTTTATCACGTTACTCGCCGTAAGATTTGTTTTGATCTTTGAACTCGTTTCTGCTCATCAGTTTGAGTAATCTTTTGCCAGTATACTCTTTTGAAAGATTTTAGTTGAAGATCTTGTTTAATTATGCGTCTCACCCTAGTTTCTGATAATTGTAACTCTTTTGATACGCGAGCTTGTGTCATATGGGTTCCTGGCTGGTTTCCTGACTTAATATACGTTCTTCAACGTCGTCAATATTGTCTAGTATGCGAACAGTCTTTGGTCGCCTACTTCCCTCTCTTATTTTGATATCCCCGAGTCTCGTCAATTTTCTTTAGAAGCTTTCCCAAACCACTAAGAGTCTATCCTTTGTTGGGGAATTCGGAGAGTAGTTTCGTTCGTCCATATCCCTTTTCTAGTCTATAATGCTTAATCATAATCTTATCTTCCTCTGAAAGTGGCATATTCACTATATTTTATAACCCTGCAAAAAAAAAAAAAAATCGTATATTAGAATTTACAAAAGTGAAAATGGAAATAAAGGATTTTTGATTAGTTTGTCGAGCATCAGTTGTAGTATTATTAGAGAAATATTTAATAAATCGTTATTTTTGATAGTTTCGAATTGAAATTTGGTTTACAGGTAGATGTTTTATGTATCTTTTACGTGTATAAGTTTCATACTGATGGTTTGAAAAATGTTCATTCCATGGATGTTTTTAGAGTGAACCCGTTTTCTTGGCAGACGGTGTATATATATATATATATATATATATATATATATATATATATATATAAACCCAAGTAAAAGCGGCTTTATTCAGGTTCTTTAAAACCGAATGGGACCTCTTATTTTGGCTCACCATATGTATATATATATATATACATATATATATATATATATATATATATATATACACATACATTTCAACTGCAAAGAACACGCAGTATAAATAACGTAAAGAACGACGCTTGTATAGGAGAACATTCCGCGCAAGATGAGAAGAGAGAACGAACAAATGAAAAAGTGAGGTAACCACCCGGGAATCGAACCCGGGATCTTCCGATTGCCGGTCAGATATGATAACCATTACACCACGGGCCTCACTCGAACAAATGCCGTAATCCTTCTACATACGCGCAGAAACCAATGCCCCAAGGGGGCACCTCCCGCATGCCGTATCTATATATACATTTCAACTGCAAAGAACACGCAGTATAAATAGATTCCCGGGTGGTTACCTCACTTTTTCATTTGTTCGTTCTCTCTTCTCATCTTGCGCGGAATGTTCTCCTATACAAGCGTCGTTCTTTACGTTATTTATACTGCGTGTTCTTTGCAGTTGAAATGTATATATAGATACGGCATGCGGGAGGGTGCCCCTTGGGGCATTGGTTTCTGCGCGTATGTAGAAGGATTACGGCATTTGTTCGAGTGAGGCCCGTGGTGTAATGGTTATCATATCTGACCGGCAATCGGAAGATCCCGGTTCGATTCCCGGGTGGTTACCTCACTTTTTCATTTGTTCGTTCTCTCTTCTCATCTTGCGCGGCATGTTCTCCTATACAAGCGTCGTCTTTACGATATATATATATATATATATATATATATATATATATATATATATATATATATATATATATATATACAGGGTGGGCCGTAAGTTTCCATACATAGGAAAAATTAAACGTTTGTTTTTATGTTTCAGATACCATAAGAATATGCGTTTGACGTAAGATCTTGTTTACTGATGAAGCAAATTTTTACGTCAATGGAGAGGTTAATCGGCAAAACATACGTTATTGGAGTAATGCTAACCCTAACTGGCTGAGTCCGACGAAGATGCAAGGTGCCGGTAAAGTGATGGTGTGGGCCGGGATATGGGGTGACAGAATTATTGGACCAATTTTTGTCAGTGGAAATCTTAATGCCGAAAGGTATCTTAACATGTTGCAAGAAGAGATTTTCCCATCCCTGCTAAACGAGGAAGGTAACTTCCCAGTTACTTCCAGCAAGATGGAGCTCCACCTCATTATGGTCTTCACGTGCGTCGGTATTTGGATCAGCAGCAGTTTCCGGATGCTTGGATTGGTCGGCGTGGTCCTGTGGGAGTGGCCTCCCAGATCCCCAGATCTCACCCCCTTGATTTCTATCTTTGGGGGCACTTGAAGGCCATGGTGTATCAGGAAAAGATACGAGACATAAATCATCTAAAGGAACGTATCACCAACGCCATTACAAGCATAACGTCAACTGTGCTAATGCGTGTTCATCAACAGTGGGGAACACGTATTGAAATGTGTTTTCAAAACAATGGCAACCATGTAGAGCATATTATATAAATAAAAATGGTTGTCCATAAAAAAATGTTTATTTTTCCTATGTATGGAAACTTACGGCCCACCCTGTATATAAAAGGGAGTTGCAGTGGACATCTTCAAAGAAGATTAGACACCTGGCTCAGAACAATCCCTGATGAGCCGGGCGCACCTGGCTATGTGAGGGGGAAAGCACAAGAAACCAACTCATTACTTCACCAGGCCAACTCGAGAGGAGGGGCGACAAGATTGACCTTCGCGAAATGAGGAATCATCGCGCGGCACCTTAGTAAAGTTGTAAGGTAAGGTTATAATATATATATATATATATATATATATATATATATATATATATATATATATGTTGTGTGTGTGTGTGTGTGTGTGTAAACCCACCCAAGAAAAAGAGGCTTTATTCAGGTTCTTTAAAACCGAATGGAGCCTCTTTATTTTGTCTCACCCTGTATAAATATATATATATATATATATATATATATAATATATATATATGTTGTGTGTGTGGTGTGTGTGTGTGTGTGTGTATATATATATATATACTGTGTGTGTGTGTGTATATATATATATATAATATATACATAGGGTGTTCCCAAAAATGTGTCTATTTTTATTTGCTTGTTATTTTATAATGGATGTATATTTTATTATTAGAGTTTTTCCTTGAGATAGGTAAGAAATAGGGTTTTTTATTCAGTATATACCTATATGCCTATACATATGCATTTTTAATCTTTTATCATTTAATAACTAATAAATATTGTATGTTAAAACTATGCTTTCACCATGTCATACTTAAAGCGATAACTTTTCCTAATTTCTACGAAATTGGGAAAAGACATTACCACTACCAATAGACTATAATAGCCTAGTAAGGTCATAGAAGGCCTTACTGGTTCTTTAAAGGTCATAGAAGGCCTTACTGGGTCTTTAAGGAAACGTAAGTCTTAACTAAGCCTCCTTAAGGACCTAGATTACACGGAATGATATGGCTGAACACACGAACAGTGATGCCACGTTTGCAGCTGGAACAGTAAATGAAGATAATTTCATGTGACAAATTCTGTAACGCAGGTACAGAGGAAGTTTTGTAGAGAATATGGATGTAGATATCCACCTCATAGAAAGACAATATTACGAATTGTTAGAAAATTTCAACCAAAACGAAATGTAAGCAGTCAATATAATGGTGATAGTGATAGGCGGCGATCCACAAGAACTGTGCAAGCAGCACGTTAACTATAGTTCATGAAATTATTGTGCTCAGTCCGCAGAAGTCAATTAGACGTTTGTCAAAAGTAGTAGGTATTTCAAGAACATCTGTGGGTCGTATACTTCGTACCGAATTAAACCTTTTTCCCTACAACATGAAAGTTGGCAAAGCTAGAAGACCCTAAATTTTTTAAACACATCCGCTTCACTGACGAGTGTTATGTACACTTGTCTAGGTCAGGGATGGACAAATTCTTTCGGCTCGCGGGCCAGTTTCTTACCTAGACTGTAGTATGGGGCCGAAACTATATGACCGGGTAAAGTACTTTTACAATTTGTAACACGAAATATTAAAAAACAAGCAAACTATTTTCAAAGTCAGAAATACTAAATAACACTGGCCCGCGGGCCGCCAGTTGACCATCTATGGTCTCGGGAAATTAATAAACAACATTTTCATTACTGAGAAGTCATGCTGGCGATACAACAGAGCTTCCACGTAGTGTGGCTAAACTCAACATTTGGGTCGCTATTGGCTGGTATGGTTAGGTTCCTACTTCTTGAGAATGCAATTGGAAAAGCAGTAAAGGTATATATATATATATATATATATATATATATATATATAATAAAGGGTGATTTCAAAGTCCTTGTGCAACTTTACACTGTAATAACAGATGTGTACATGATGGAAACAAATTGTAAATGGGATAGGAAAGCATAATTAGTAATGTTTTTAATAGGCTACATTACAAATTTGTAGGCCCCCAACATAACCGCCATCTTTTTTCAATACATCGTTTAGTCCGCTATTCCAAGACCTGAAAACATTCTCCAGTTCCTACTGAGTGATTTCATGAACTGCATTTTTTATGCTGGCCATAAGTCAAACCGAAACAATTACCGCATTTGGGAGACAAAAAAAAAAACCTCACGAAGTCTGGCAACATGAAAGAGACTCACCAAAAATTAATGTCTGGTGCTCTCAGAAAGTCATACAGCATTGGTTCCTTTCTTTTTGGAAGAACCAACTGTCAGTGGTGAACATTACTTTGCAATGTTGCAGAATTTCTTTGTCTGTGAACTAAGACGATTAAATCTTTTAGATAACACCTTCTTTCAGCAAGACGGTGCTCCCTGTCACTATGTTTTGAATGTACGACAGTTCTTGAATGAGGTCTTCCCAGTCAAAGGATCGGTAGAGGTGGACCAATTGCTTGGTCACCTCGTTCACCTGGCCTGCCACAATTGAACTACTTTATATCGGGGAGGGGGGGGGGACAATTTAAAATGTTGTTTACTCATCAAAACCCCATTCTTTGGATGACTTTATTGTAAGGATCACAAATGCAATTCATGAAATCACTCAACAGCAACTGGAGAGTGTTTTCAGGTCTTTGAAAAATCGGATTGAACGCTGTATAATGGCGGTTACATTGAGGCCAAGAAATATTTAATATAGTGCGTTAAAAACATAAATAATTATGCTTTAATATGCCGTTAATGGCTCGCTCTCTCTCTCTCTCTCTCTATCTATCTATATCTATATATATATATAATTATACACACATGTATGTGGAAATATAAACGCATAACCCAGCATTTTTGCATGTGCAAAATTTATCCCTAATCAGGATCGAACCCTGGCCTTCTGACTCGGACGGTCAACGCCCGTATCTCCGAGTCAGAGGGGCCCGGGCTCGAATCCTGGTGAGGGATAAATTTCGCATATATATATATATATTATATATATATATATATATATATACAGGGTGTACATAAAGTCAGGATCTATTTTTGTGAAGCACTTGGAAATTATATGGAATTCAATCAAAATGATAAAGTGGTAACATTTATTAAATAATTAAGAGTAGGATTCGACGTGACGCCCATCAGTATCCCTGCACAGCTCAAATCGTTCCGCAGCATTTCTAAACACATTCTGGAGCATTTGCGGGGTTATGTTATCTGCAGCAGTTCGTATACGTGTACGTCAGTTTTCAAGACTCGTAATCTTCGTCTGATAGACGTGCGACTCGATAAAGCCCATGCAAAGAAATCTAAAGGGGTTAAATCTGGTGATCTCGCTGGCCAAGGTCTTTGGTTGCTTCCGCGTCCGATCCAGCGATTTGGAAAACGTCCATTTAGATAATCCTGAACAATTTTGGCATAGTGACAAGGAGCACCATCATGTTGAGAGACGACGGTACTAACAATCTTATCCCCGTGTTCTATCAACATGATGGTGCTCCTTGTCACTATGCCAAAATTGTTCAGGATTATCTAAATGGACGTTTTCCAAATCGCTGGATCGGACGCGGAAGCAACAGACCTTGGCCAGCGAGATCACCAGATTTAACCCCTTTAGATCTCTTTGCATGGGGCTTTATCGAGTCGCACGTCTATCAGACGAAGATTACGAGTCTTGAAAACTTACGTACAAGTATACGAACTGCTGCAGATAACATAACCCCGCAAATGCTCCAGAATGTGTTTAGAAATGCTGCGGAACGATTTGAGCTGTGCAGGGATACTGATGGGCGTCACGTCGAATCCTACTCTTAATTATTTAATAAATGTTACCACTTTATCATTTTATGATTGAATTCCATATAATTTCCAAGTGCTTCACAAAAATAGATCCTGACTTTATGTACACCCTGTATAATGTCAAAACGCGCCAACGGATAACTATTTACACAGAGATTAAGGATCTGCAAATATTAAAAAATACACCTGAAAGGTTTACTTTTACGACTTTATTCCTTGTCACTGAAGTGGCATTTGCTGTCTTGCTGCACTCATCATTTCCTGAAATTAATAAGGGACACTGTTTGCCATCCTAAATTCATTGGAATTAACATGGTGATAATTTTTCTTGCCCGTCAAACGGTCTCTATATATGGTCATAGCAGAATTCGTTGTAAGCCATTTTAATTTCAAATAATATGGACTCGTATTTACCTTATTTTGTAAATTTTCATTTATCCTTTCAAACTCTTTTTCCTCCATCTTAATTTTATTTGAATATGCATCGCATTTCACTCTCTCTCTCTCTCTCTCTCTCTCTCTCTCTCTCTCTCTCTCCTTTGAGAAGTGATGACATGTCCGATTCTTTAAAGAGGGTCTGTATTCGCGCATGCGCGCGGTAAAGGAGGCGGAACTGATGTGATTGTGTATGCAACATTTGCGAGAGAGAGACTCCGCATTAAATCACGGACATAAAAATTAATTTTAGAGATTTTTGTACGGCTCCGTTCGAGGAGGAGGATAAGGATAAGGATAAGGATAAGGAGGAGGATGAGACGAGATTATTAATTTGGGAGTGTGAATCTGCTTTATTTGATCCTGAATAAGATCTCCAAATAAGGAAAGGAGATGTTCACGCTTGATTTATAGGGTTAAAAATTGTTAAAAAATGGTGACTGCCAGGAATACCCAAATACCTTTCCAATAAATCACTTGGTATAATTTTTTCAATTGGGTGCTTAGGGAGCGACAAATCGCAGAAATAATGCCCCTATCCTTATTAATGGGCAGCGTTCATGCATGCACGTCCGTCTGCTGGTGATTTAACGTCTTTTAATATTACCTGTCGTGTTTACCTGGGCATAAAATGTATTTAAATATAACTAAATTAATGGGACAGCGTAATTGTTTTTATGAATCTCTCACGTTTGTGTGTATATATATATATATATATATATATATATATATATATATATATATATATATATAAAACTACATTGTTAAAGATAGGTATGTATAAATTATTTGAAGTGTGAGTTTTGCAGACTGCAAAATTAGACGAAGCAAGACTGTATTTACCGTTAAATTATAAGACGGCTGAAACACCTGCAAATACAAGCTATTCACAGGTACAGATGAAGGTAAAATGAGCTCCTATAAAACATGAAACTCATTTCAAACAGCACTTGCGCCAATTTTATGTAGATCTGAGATGAGAAAATTGTTAGTCGTGTCGTTAGAAAAACGCCAAATTCTGCAGGTCGGACCTTGTACCTCCGATATAAGTCTATCATTACTTAAAATGAGAACTCTTTCTCTAATATTGGAGGCGAAGTGCGAATGACGTAGCCTGCCATTACAAATGGAAGTAAAAACACCGTTTGTTTTACAAAATGTCTGTTTATTTAAAAAAAAAAAAAGAAAAAAAAAAACAGGTAAAAACTATTGAAGCCATTTTGAAGAATACAAAAAAGTCAGGAACTTTATTTGAATTACGAAAGAACCATCTTGCTTCGAGTTTATGAACGCTATATAAGCATTCCTTTTTTCCCCTTATGTTTTGCATGAGTATTATCTATCTATCGGCCTATCTATCTATATAATAGCTGGTCAAACTGGGGTTCGAATCTAGTTTAAATAAATATTGGAATATATTCTCTCTAAGAGATTGTTGTTGGCTTGAACTCGGACTAAGCCTTAGTCTTTTAGAATATAGAGAAAAAAAAAAAAACAAGCAACCACTTCACTCAATATATGAGACTCCAAAATGGGTTTAAATTCGAAATTAAATTGGTTTGAATTCTGATCCACCTACTAGTCATCTAGATCCGGGTCGTCATCTCAATTTTTACACTGAATTACCTGTCTACTGAAATATTTTCCATAAAAATCAACTGTTTAAAATTATATAGTTACTGAGTCAAAAAACATATCAATAAATGGAGTAGACAATCTATTCTTGATATTGCAACGAGGAATTGGTGTTTAGAGATTGCAAATATTATTTTATCTCTTTGGACTGAACCACTATAGTGTTAAAGTAAATTTGTACTTATATGTAAAGCACACTTGTACTTTAATATTTAAAGAAGGGCCGAATATATATATATATATATTATATATATATATATATATATATAGCTACAGGGTGTGTATAAAGTAACGCGAGTAAAGAGACAAATCCGATTTGAACTGGTTTAAACTAGTTTCAACTTGGTTTTTTTTTTAATTCGCAAAAACATTTTCAACACCTCTTATGAACCTTATAAAGTACATGTTATAAATATTACCCGTCCATGTTTACTCGCGTTAATATAATTCAAATCGGATTTGTCTGTTTACTCGCGTTACTTTATACACACCCACTATATTAATTTCGATCAAACATTATTTCATAACTACATTTATTCTCTCTCTCACACACACACACACACACACACACACACATACACACACACACAAATATATATATATATATATATATATATATATATATATATAACACATTTAATATTCACGATTTGCGAGGGTGCCCTCTCAAGGCATTGGTTTCTGCCCTATGTAGGAGAATTACGACTTCTGACTGATCGAGGCCCGTGGTGTAGTGGTAGCATATCTGACCGGCAATCGGAAGATCTTGGGTTCGATTCCCGGGCGATCACCTCATTTTTCATTTGTTCGTTATTTCTCTTCCTCGTGTGCAGAACACTCCTCTATACTTACGTCGTTTCTATACATATATATATATATATATCTATATATACGAGTATATACTGTCTCTCTAATTAATGTGATATATATATATCACATTAATTAGATAGACAGTACATTCTCCTCAATCGTAAATCATTTTTTTTCCCATTACGAAAGATGCAAGTATGAAATGTGACATTTTATCTGTCTTCATAAAATAATTATCGACGGTTTAAGGTACCAAAATACGTGTCTCGAACTGGCTTACTACAGCGTGGCCATAAATAAACACACACGTAAGAGAAGGGCAAATCTTGAACTAATGAATATGCGAGTAAATCATAATAGATACTTGTCATTCAATCAAGGCTTCTTTTTTTTTCTTTTTTTTTTTTTAGTCTTTCAAAACAACCCGTTTTTTGGTGTGGGGGCGTGGGGGGGGGGGGGAGGGGTTATTATTTTTTTATTAAGAAAAAAAAAAAATTGTTCGAATTTTTAAGTTTGACATTTTGATTTTATCATTACGAAAAAAAAAAAAAAAAAAGGATTTCGAACCCAAGTGTATGTTTTCGTTGGAGGAATTTTATTGCCAGTTATCTCCATTTGCATCTTCAGGGTAGGGGTATGTGGGGTGTGGGGGGGAGAGAAGGATGAAACTGAGCACTTGTTATGCATGCATAATTCTTTATCAATATCATCTGAGCTATTGGCCTGTTCCGAATCATTTAATTACAATGAGAGATTTAACCCTGTATATAAAGAAATATAGACTGATTCTCTTTAAGGTAACAACATTTGTTTTTTTATATCAAGCCTTTAAATAAATGTACAGTTGGGGGAGAAAAGTTCGTCAACGTCCTTATATGGTTATATATATATATAATATATATATATATATATATATATATAATATATATATATATATGGGTCTGTATCGAAGGAGTGACATTTCAAAGGAGTGACATAACAAAGGAGTGACATAAATACCGTAACGAAGGAGTGACAGAATTGTTAAAATTAAGATTTTATTTCAAAAACTAGAAACCTAACCTAACCTAACCTAGCCTAACCTAACCTAACAGTTGCAAGCCTCTCTTCCCTCTGGATTTGTTCTTTCTTCTTCTTTGTTGGTATTTTCGTGTCACTCCTTTGAATTTTATCTCCGATTTGTCACTCCTTTGTTATGTCACTCCTTCGTTATGTCACTCCTTTGAATAGGACCGATATATATATATATTATATATATATATTATATATATATGTGTGTGTGTGTGTGTGTGTGTGTGTATGTCGAAAGCTCATTGGTGAAATTTTGCATGCCGATTGGTGAAAGATTTGGGGGCCATATAATTAGGTGAAAATAATACGGTCTTTTCACTGAGCCCCACCTATCAATTTTACGCATTATATGCGAAATAATAAATATATAAGGGGTAGTGTTTTTGTAATAACATAAAATGCATATATAATAATATATATATATATATATATATATAGAGAGAGAGAGAGAGAGAGAGAGAGAGAGAGAGAGAGAGAGAGAGAGATTCGAGCGTGACCAAACATTACGTCCCATCAATTTTATGTTGACATAATTTTGTGTCTAAAGCTACCTCCCTTTTTATTATGATCAATATAATATTGCCAAACATTCAAAATGTTTGTCAGTTTCTCTGAATTAGCGCATGCGCGGTTGAAGCATACATTATATTACACGAAAACATGTATATTTGTAGACTGAAACTACAAGAGTAAAAGTATCGAAGAACTGGCGAGCATAAACAATTGCGAGCATAAACAATTGCGTGCATGAACAATTGCGAACATAAACAATTGCGTGCATAAACAATTGCGAGCATAAACAATTGCGAACATAAACAATTGCGAGCATAAACAATTGCGAGCATAAACAATTGCGTGCATGAACAATTGCGAGCATAAACAATTGCGTGCATAAACAATTGCGTGCATAAACAATTGCGTGCATAAACAATTGCGAACATAAACAATTGCGAACATAAACAATTGCGAGCATAAACAATTGCGAGCATAAACAATTGCGAACATAAACAATTGCGAGCATGAACAATTGCGAGCATAAACAATTGCGAGTATAAACAATTGCGAGCATAAACAATTGCAAGAAACACTTGCAATTGAAATGTTTATTCATAAAACCCAGTATGCGCCTCGGTGGTGTAGTAGTTAGAGTCGCTGACTACGAATCCATCGGCCCCGGGATCGAGACCCGGTGACGGCAGGCGGCGCGCAGCAAAACCCAGCTGTTCATCAAAACCCAGCTGTTCATCCTTCCATACAATAAAGAAATTGATTGGTAGATAAATGGGTACCCTGGGTAGCTTAGTGGTTAAGACGCTGGGCTGTTGGTGGGGCGTGGTTCGGATTCCACGTTAAACTGTAGGTCTAAGGTGGAGTGACAAGCTTGACCTTCGTTAGAATGAACAATTCTGACGGAAGCAAAAACAAGGTTAACCAAGTATTCAATTTTGGGTATTTACAAACCACCAATTCGTAATATACCCAACTTTGTTACAAATATGAATAGAATTTTAACCTCCAATTATATTGTTAACAATTGTTAACAACTATGTTATTGGAAGAGACTTAAATATTGATCTCACGAAAGAACATTCAAATATTAATGTAAGCTTCCTGACTCCAAGTGGTTTTAAATTAGCTATTTAAAAAAAACCAACTAGACTTCACAATGACATTCGAAATTCGACTCTACTAGATTGGATCTGGGTGTAATCCCCGGTTGACTGCATTTCAGGTTGTTAAATATTACAGATTACATGCCTACATACACCATACTTATCGCTAATTTCTCAGCAAAGGAAACTAAAAATTGATTATAGATCTTAAGCTATGATAACAAAAGTTCCTGAGAGAGATAACAGCTTTTGACTGGAATAGAATAACCGAAAGTAACCATGACATTGGAACAAATTTTCAAGTATTCTCAAACACACTCATGGATATACTCAACACTCATTGTGAATATTAAAAGCAAACATGCTCTCTTTAAATTCTCTTTAACTCCCTTTTAAAGAGCTAAATATTTTAAAATTAAATGACTTATACAAATTCAATGTTGCTGTCAGTATGTTCAAAGTTATCAATAACATCAGTAAAGCCTAAAGCTTAAGGGCCAAATTAAATAAAATAAATAGTCGAGCTTCGCGATTATTCATGTCATTGTAAATTGAAAAAATGTATTTATTTTATTATTATTAATAAAGGTTATTCTATCTATCTATCTATCTATCTATCTATCTATCTACCTATCTATCAATCAATCAACATACATCACCAGTTGAAAAAAACAATCACCTCCCAAATACACCAACTTTATCACACCAGACTGACCAGGAATTTTATACACAAACCTAACTATATAATAGAAACTGCGGGAAATACACTCTCTTTCAAGGAGTAGATGTATGGGATGCAATTCCCATGCATATCAAGCAGGCTTCATCACTAAAAATCACTAAAATCACTAAAAAAAGCACTTCATTAGCTCCTACTGATGTATATAAGTTCATTACTGCCATTTTTTCCATAGTAATGAAGTTCCCAGTTTGTAATCAACTAATTAAAATTTGCTAATTTCATTAAGTATTTTTAATTTTGTAATTTATTTTATATTATTTTTTATTAGCTTAATTTATTTCCTACTAAATATATAATAAATAATTTAATTTCAAATTATGTAATATTTTGTAAATTTGTTGTATTTATTATTATTATTATTATTATTATTATTATTGCTATTATTATTATTATTGCTATTATTATTGCTATTATTATTTTTTGTTATCACTATTACTATCATTTGCTACTTTCACTATTTTTTATGTAAGAAATAAACTAAATGTCATTAATTTTGCCTAAAAAGCTTCCATGCTTTCAACAGCATATTCAGAATAGTACTGTAAATATATTAATGTCATATCAAATATGATATTAAAATATTAATGTCATATCAAATATGACATTAAAATATTAATGTCATATCAAATATCCAAAAATTGTAAAGCTTTGTCACTTGCATTCTTTTCTAATTAAAGATTTTGAATTTGATTTTGATTTTGAATTATTCCTGGCCCCTAACCAGCTAATTCTTTAAAAGTAAACTTCGAATAACCTCCGTCTATGGCCGATCTTAAGAAATATTGTAACGCATGTATTCGTAATATATATATATATATATATATATATATATATAATATATATATACAGGGTGATTCAAAATAATGTATACACATTTTGAAATTATTTATTTTGGTTATTAATTGCACTTAATAATACAAACAACTTTACTTTGTACATTAATAACATTTAAAAACAACTTTTTATATTCATTTTATGTTAAATGTTCAAAATGTCCACCATTTATACGAAAACATGCGGTTTTTCTTGATACAGAATTTCCTGGGTTGTGGATAGGTTGTCGTAAAACCGCTATTGAATATTCTCCGAGGTCACCTGATCTTACATCTCTGGACTTCGATCTGTTGGGTGCTTGAAGGACAAAGTATATGGTAGTAACCCTCAAAATGTGCAACACTTACAGAAAGAGATCTATACATACACTGTATGTGTACATCTGTGATCACCTGAAGATCAGGGCCCCAGCCTTGGTTAGTTAGCCTTATAAGGCTAACTAACGAAAATATTACGACCCAACCTAACCAGTCGTTAGGTTAACTGTACGTCCTTGACGACTGGTTAGGTTAAGTCGTGATATTTTCGTTAGTTAGCCTTATAAGGTTAACTAAAGAAGGCTGGAGGCCCTGATCTTCAGGTGATCCTAGATCTGTTTTGGGACGTTGCTCTGCATGTTTGCGTGTAAATGGTGGACATTTTGAACATTTAACATAAAATGACTATTAAATGTTGTTTTTAAATGTTACTTATATACATAGTAAAGTTTCTGTTTATTAAGTGCAAGTAGCATCCAAAATAAATATTTATACACACAGTTTGTGTGTCGTATATACACACACACTGTGTGTGTGTGTATGGCATTATATGCTAATATTAAGGGTCATTTTTAGATTGGTTAGTTACTTTCAACGTCACCAGTTTCGGTCACTCACGATCTATGTAACAAATTTTGACTTTGTCAAAAACATTGGCCTCCACGAAATTTAATACTTACGATTTACCTATATACGTGGAGAGAGAGAGAGAGAGAGAGAGAGAGAGAGAGAAGAGAGAGGAGAGAGAGGAGAGAGAGAGAGAGAGAGAGAGAGTTAAGATAAGTAAGAAAAAATGTGAAAGAGTTATAAAACTCTGCCGTTTTCTCGTCAGGTTTTAATAGCCGAAGGGATAACACAGTGGCTTTGAGATCTCGTGTTTTCCGTGACAAAAATTCGAATCCCACAAAAAAATGGGAAATTTATTTCTTATATATTTAATTTTAAAACTTATCTCGTTGTGTAATATGCTGTTTTAGATTGACATAAAATAATTAACTTGCATGTAATTACATCATTAACGAAAATGAATTGAAGTGGAATATAATTGGAATTTCCTCCACCAGACGGAGCCACTAATTCAATAATACAAACTGTATTTTCAACAAGTCTCGTTTCGGTAATCAGGTAAACAACGAAATTTAACAATGTCGGCATTTGTAAACTTTACTCGCAGGAACTATTAGTCTAACAAAACCTTGAGTCTTATATTAACAAAAAATTATGCATATTATGCATTATTATTTCCCATTATGCATGGTGAATTCTTAAATAGAAGAGGCTGACCGGCTAGAGGTGCCCTCTGGACGAGTGCAGCTTTATCTACTGTAGGTAATTCCTATGCGTAGGATAAAATGATAAAATGATTTAATAAATCTTCTTGAAAATGGATAAAAATAATTTTCTGAGTGTATACTTCCGTGGGAGTTCTTAAATTCGTGTGCGCTGACGAGCTGGAAGTGCTTATGGATCAGTCAGTGTTCCTTCATTTGAGTAATTCCAGTGCGAAAGATGGCAATGAAAATAGTAAATTTTTGAAAGTGGGTTTCTTGGTGCGGTGGCTTTGGTAGGCTGTAGAGAAATGATGCAACGATGAAATGATGACTTCTCGTAAATAATAAATAAATTTTTAAAGAATTTCTTTAAAAAATTCATGGTATAAATTAGATTATGTACTTTAGTACTCGTGCTATCCTTTAATTTTGGCCGCCTTCTAATGCGTAACTGAGTACACGAGATAAGTGTACGCATGGTGTGAATGAACTCTGAAGCTATTTCTTCATTATACTTTTTCCTACTTTCCTATAAATCTTCTTTCACTACTATTTTCTGTCAGCAATGGCTGGCGGAGGAGGGAGAGAGAGCCTTGTCTGTTCTATACTTCAGTATCACTCCTATTTCTTTGTGAAAGCTTTACATGTCTATAAATACTTATGGTATAAGTTTTCAATATTCTTTATTTCCTTTTGCTATGTCTATTTTTTCTCTTTCCTTCTTGGGCTAGCCTAGAGTGGATCTTAGTATCTTTGTTAGCCTGTAACTCTGTAATTCTGTAACTCTGTAAATCTGTAAGAGAATTAATGAAGGGGGCTTCGTCTGATATATAACCGTGCCCCGCTCTTTGTTAAAGATGATAATTTCTTTCCCAAATTAACAGTATTGTTTTTCGACTGTAGCGTCGCTGGCTACGAATCCATTGGTACTGGATTCGAATCACGATACAGCCAATGAACCAACTTCTATTGAGCTAGTATTACTACACCATGGGCGTAGCCAGACATTCAAAAAGTATAAGGACGAGGTTGTGAAAATCTAGAGCAAATATAAACGTCACAAGAAAGTGTATTAAACCTATTTATTTATAAACAAATAGATAAATAATAAAATTAATAGATAAATAGATTAACATTAACACAAATTAACTAATATACAATAAATCAATTCTCACATACTATTAATGCTGAAATAAGAACTAGTGACACGGACTTTGTATTGGGATAAGGCACGCACCGACTGTTATTGTGAGAATATTTTGATTACTAAAGTTGTGCTTATAAACACGTACAGGCATGTTCGTGTAAAATGGTTAACCTGTCGCAAATTTTTTTTTAAATTATACTCACGTGGGTATAATATGTATGCCTAGTTACGCCGCCCATTTCATATACAGTATAATACATTTTCCATAAACATTCGTGATATAACCTTGGTTAACCTTCTTGGTTTTGCTTTCGTCCTAATTGTTCATTCTGACGAAGGTCAAGCTTGTCACTCCACCTTAGACCTACAGTTTAATGTGAAATCCGAACCACGCCCCACCACGGGCGGTCAGAAATTACAAAGACTTCGCCCGAACTCGATCTCACGACCTCCCAATCAGCAGACCAACGTCTTAACGACCAGGCTACCCAGGGTACCCATTTATCTACCAACCAATATTTTTGTGTGGAAGACTGAACAGCTGGATTTTGCTGCGTGCCGCCTGCCGTTTCAGTGCCGTGCCGGTTTCGATCCCAGGGCCGATGGATTTGTTGTCAGCGATACTAACCACTACACTACCGAGGCGCATACATGTATATATAAATATATATATATGGGATTGAACTCAGAATGGTCCCCACTCAGAATGGTCCCCACATCGGGTTAACATCCTGAAAAAGAAAAACTATTATATTCAAACCTGAAAGTTTCTAATTTTGAGGCTCCCCCCCTTAAGCTTGAGGCCCAGGCCAAATGGCCCTCCTAGACCCCCCCCCCCCCTCCTCTGATAGGCCCTGTAGAAAACAAGTACCAAGTCACAAAAAGTTGACTTAATAAAATTTAATTTACGGTTGTAAGTCATACAATATATATATATATATATATATATATATATATATTATATATATATATATATAATATTATGAACAGAAGGACCAACACAACGGCAAACATTTCATTTATTTTTGTACTTCAGACGTTTCGACAAATCTTTTGTCATTATCAGTGAATTAAGTCTTAAAAACTTAAAACAAAAGTAAAAAGTGAAAATTACATCAATACAATATTAAAAACCATTAAAATTAAAACCTTAAAACAAAATTTTAATGGTTTTAATATTGTATTGATGTAATTTTCACTTTTTACTTTTGTTTTAAGGTTTTAAGACTTAATTCACTGATGATAAAAGATTTGTCGAAACGTCTGAAGTACAAAAAATAAATGAAAATGTTTGCCGTTGTGTTGGTCCTTCTGTCATCTGTAAGCTCCATTTCCCTAAGGAGAAGTCAATAGCTTTGATATATATATATATATATTATATATATATATATATATATAATATATATATATTATATATAATATATATATATATATATATATATCAAGTAATTTAGAACTATTTGTAATTAATATCCAATGTAAATGTATTAAATATTTGTAACCACAATATTTTTGACAAATTTACTCTTTTATATCA
>JAJOZX010002654.1:330000-420000 GCA_023014485.1 Bathynomus jamesi | reverse complement strand
GTAATTTATTAGTTTACCTTGTAGTAATTAATAATAAGTCATATATATATATATATATATATATATATATATATATATAGATAGATAGATAGATAGATAAAGGAAGATGAAGCTCCACCTAACTTCGACATTACTGTATTATTTCTAATCAACTGTGTATATATATTTCTGATTACCTGAAGATCAGGGCCCCCCGAGCCTTCTTTAGTTAGCTTTATAAGGCTAACTAACGGAAATATCACGATCTAACCTAACCAATCGTCAAGGGCGTACAGTTGACCTAACGATTTGGTTAGGTTAGGTCGTGATATTTTCGTTAGTTGGCCTTATAAAGCTAACTAGAGAAGGCTGGGGGGCCCTGATCTTCAGGTGATCCTTTATTTCTATCTTTAGTATGTGAACTGTCATTGTATTAATAATAAGTCTTATTTGTTATATGGACTATAGTCTGCCAATAAACCTTTTCATTTTCATTTCAAATGATTCAGTGTTGTGAGGTACAAATTGGAGTGACCTTAAAATTAACCTTTTATACACGGATGTAATAAATATGAATTAATATATAAAAGTAATTAGGGCGCGTTGACATGTTAATTATTTCATTATTATTTTCAAATGATTCGATTTATTATCGTTTGAATTATAAAAGAAAAACTTTCCCAAACATGGAAGAAACTTTCCCAAAGAATGAAGAAACTTTCCCAAAGAAGGAAAAAACTTTCCCAAAGAAAGAAAAAACTCTCCCAAAGAAGGAAAATACTTTCCCAAAGAAGGAAACGACTTTTCCAAAGAAGGAAAAAATTATCCCAAAGAAGGAAAAGACTTTCCCAAAGAAGGAAAAAACTTTCCCAAAGAAGGAAAAAACTCTCCCAAAGAAGGAAAAGACTTTTCCAAACAAAGAAAATTTTTACATTGAAGATTTTATTCTTTCTCTTTTGAGTGTGGTTCTAATCGTATGTCATACCACCGGATAAGTGGAATGCCACACTGGTCAAAAACTGCAAGAATGCAATTGCTGAGCCCCTATACTGGATATGGAGACGATCACTAGACACGGGAGAAATACCGGGCATCTTGAAGAGCGCAAACATAGTCCCAATATATAAAGGAGACCGATCTGAGACCAAAAACTATAGGCCAGTGTCGCTTACATCTCATCTCACTAAAATATTTGAAAGAATAGTTAGACAGAAAATCTATGACTTTTGGAAACTAAGAAAAAATTCAATGATTAACCAACACGGGTTTCGGTCAGGCAGCTCATGCCTATCACAACTAATGGAACACTACAACAACATTATTGATGCACTTGAAAGTAATGAAAACTATGATGTACTATACACAGACTTTGCCAAAGCGTTCGACAAGTGTGACCATGGAATCATAATACATAAACTGAAATATATGGGAATAACAGGAAAAGTAGGGAAATGGATATATAATTTCCTTAGTGAGCGGCGGCAAGTCGTTACAGTACAAGGAGTATCTTCATCAGAATTAGAAGTCCTCAGCTCAGTACCACAAGAAACAGTATTAGCTCCACTACTCTTCATAATCATGCTAAGTGACATAGATGAGGACGTTACCAGAGACAGCACAGTAACATCCTTTGCGGATGACACAAAGATCAGTAGAAAAATAAGAAACCCAGAAGATATAGGATCTCTACAAACCGACATAAACAGAATCTACAAGTGGACGGAAGACAACAATATGAAGTTTAACACCGAGAAATTTCAGCTATTACGGTACGGAAAAAGAGAAGACCTAAAATCCATGGAATATTATACCCCAAATGGACAGGAAATTCAGAGAAATTCCAGAGCAAAAGATTTAGGAGTTGTAATGACAGATGATGCGAAATTTGAAACACAAAATAAGATAGCAGTAAACAGAGCAAAGAGAATAACGGGACAGATATTGAGAACCTTTAAACGAAGGGATAGGAATATAATGATTCCTCTACTGAAAACCCTGATCATACCCAAATTGGAATACTGCTCGGTCCTAACTTCCCCATATAAAAAAGAAGACATTAGACAGCTGGAAGGGATCCAGAGAAGCTTCACAGCCAAGATCAATGGGTGCAAAGAACTAAATTACTGGGAAAGGTTACGCGAACTAGACCTATATTCACTGGAAAGGAGAAGAGAGAGATACACCATTATTTACACTTGGAAAATAATGGAGAAACTAGTCCCTAATCTTACTCTGAACACTATAACTCCCCAAACAACGGTGGAAGGTAGAAACGGTAGACTGTGTCGTATTCCCAAATTGAAGGCGAGACAGGGAACATCGTTAACCCTGAAAGAAAATAGTTTTGTAGTGAGAGGACCAAAACTGTTTAATCAGTTGCCCAAAGACCTAAGAAACACGAAGGGAGTTGCAGTGAATATCTTCAAAAGAAGATAGACGCCTTGCTCAGAACAATCCCCGATGAGCCGGGCGTAGCTGGCTATGTGAGGTGGAAAGCACAAGAAACCAACTTACTACTTCACCAGACCAACTCGAGAGGAGGGGCGACAAGCTTGACCTTCGTAAAATGAGGAATCATCGCGCGAAACCTTTGTAAGGTTGTAAGGTAAGGTTGTATAATAAAAATAGAGAAATAGAGAAAAAATGGATAAATATAATAAAAATATTCTCTGATTTACAATATAATTTTAACTTTAAACCAATAAACTCGGTATAAGAATAACGTATCGTACCAATATGACTAAGATATAATTCAATTTTATTACATGATTAAGATTTGCATCTACATCCAACATTCATATTAACACACGAGTAAGATAAGATGCACCAATAAATAATAGTTTATCTTATCGCTAAATCTTTATTATGATAATTAGAATTAGTATTATTAAGGTATAACAAATGCAAAAAACCATCAAAAAGTCACCGGTGAGGTTGAACTCTGCTGTAGAGTTTCCTACATTTTGCGCATTAAACCTTAGGATGAAGATGGTCCTATTCTTCAAGAATAATTGAGTTATCTAATATTATAAAGAATTATATTTGGTTTATGTAATTTCTTTTCGTTTAAAGATAAAACAATTCTATTTAGATAAGTATGGGCCAAAATATTCGTTTTATCACGAGTCCAGAAATAATATCCAACGTTGATTTGAAGCGTTGCGTAAGAAACGATATATTTTATTCCAATATGGCTTTAATATTACAACATTTATAAAAAAAATGAATGCCAAAATATTATATTTAATGTTTTCTCTCTCTCGTCTTGCGCGGAATATCTCCTATACAAGCGTCGTTCTTTACGTTATTTATACTGCGTGTTCTTTGCAGTTGAATATATATATATATATATATATATATATTAGATATATATATATATATATATATATATATATATATATATAATATAATATATATATATATATATTGTCTCCCAAAAGTGTGGCCACCTTTATTTTTACCAGGCCAACAAAATCTCAATTTCAAGGATAACTGAAGGTAAAAAAAAAATCATACTAAAACCTTTATATTGCTCTTGAAATGAGAGGTAGTTCATTTAAAGGGAATAAGTAGTCTTTTTACAAATTCAACTTTAACAATTACTGTTAAAAAATAGAGTTCACGAGGAAGATAATTATAGGCTCGGATGAACATTTAAGAAGTTTACAATTAACAGAAACAGACTGAGTAAGACACTAACTCAACAAGTGTTCACTGCGTCATCCATTATTATCACTGACCAATTGTTGTAGCCTTGTGCGCCACTGGGGAATTGCTGTGAAAATGGTGTCTTAGTCGAGTTCATTCCATGCTGTTAAAATGCATTTTCTTAGTTAATTAACAGACTGAATATTTCGTCTGTAAAGTTTATCAACTAAAAGCCCCTCTAGTGACGTACACGCCTACAATTGGTCACTTGATAATAATAATGGAGGACACATTGAACATTTGCCGCATTAACGCTTTATTCAATTTGTTTCTGTTCATTGTAAATTTCTTCAATGTTTATCCAAGTCTATAATTACCTTCTTTGTCAATTTTATTTCTTAACAATTATCGTTCAAGTTGAATTTGTAAAAAGACCACTTATTCGATTTAAATAAACTACCTCTCATTTCTAGGACAATATAAAGGGATTAATACCACTGTTTCACTTATTCTTTAAAAAAAAATTGTGGTTTTGGTGGTCTGGTGAAAGAGGTGGTCACATTTTTTTGTGGACACAGTGTGTATATATATATATATATATAGGGTGAACCAAATGTAGGTGGACAGTAAATGATAAACGTTTATTTTGAGAATACATATTTAATTTTTTGTATACTATAATACAAAATAAAATTTAAATAAATTTAGTTATAATTTAATATAATAAAACACAAACACCATAGTTATAATGAACACCATAGTTATAATATAATATAACACAAACGTATTCAACCAACTGTCCACCTACTTTTGGTTCACCGTGTATGTATATATATATATATAAAAGTTGGCTTAACTTCATAAACTTGCATGTAAAATTTGTCTAGCTACCAATAGAATGTAATATTTTATGGTGCATACTGGCAATGCTTAACAATTCTATAACAAAAATAAAATAATAATGATAATCCTATAATGATAATATTTTAGAAAAATAAGAAGAGAACTAATAAATTCAGCTTATTGAATCAATTCATTGTACGCAGATCCTAATAATTGGCATTAAAATCTAATTTGGCAATTGCTATATGTAAAACATAAAATTTAACTTGTATTATTTTCCCAATTTTTTGTTTTATATTATCTCGTTCTATGAGTCTCGGAGACGGATAAAAACCTACCCTCGTTATTATTTAGATATTAGATATTATTAGATATTATTTAGATATTAGATATTATTAGATATTATTTAGATATTAGATATTATTAGATATTACTTAAATATTAGATATTATTAGATATTTAGGTATTAGATATTATTAGATATTATTTAGATATTAGATATTATTAGATATTACTTAGATATTAGATATTATTAGATATTATTTAGATATTAGATATTATTAGATATTATTTAGATGTTATTAGATATTACTTAAATATTAGATATTATTAGATATTATTTAGATATCAGATGTTATTAGATATTATAAGATATTATTTAGATGTTATTAGATATTATTTAGATACTAGATATTATTAGATATTATTTACATATTAGATATTATTTAGATGTTATTAGATATTATTTAGATATTAGATATTATTAGATATTATTTACATATTAGATATTATTAGATATTATTAGATATTAGATATTATTAGATATTAGATATCATTAGATATTATTTACATATTAGATATTATTTAGTTTTTAAGAACGATCAGATATAAATAGCGGTAAATTTTGTATTAAATTTGCGTTTTGATTCAAATAGCCACAATACTCATTTCTTTAAATGATTTTAACAAGGAAAAGGTCGCACGATTTCGGCCTATGACTCCAGGAATGAGAAAGTCGAGAGGTTACCCAATTTATTCGTCACACAGAATGAAGGATATAAATCATGACCATTTTCATGCATTTCATGACAAAACGCAAATTTTTGTAAAGATTCGAGTAAAATCTATTATATATAATTACATTATCTTTTAGGAAAGAAATAATGATTGGGAGCTTTTAGGTAATAATGTTAAATTAATTTTTTTTATGCTAAACTGTCTTTTTTTTCTTTTTTCTTTGATATTAGAAATGTTTTTGATGTTAATATTTTTAGCTTGTTGGTAATGAATAAGGATTAATTTATACGGAGAAAGAAGGTAAATAGTTCTTAACATGCTTAAATCCTTATTATGTAAATGACGTGTATAAAATGCAAATTTGAGAAGGGTTAACTTTCATTAGCGTACCTTTAGGTTCGTATAAGTAATTGATGTAATAAGAGAGCATGGCGTATAGGTCGAACTTAGAATAAGTAACTTACGAAAAAGGAGTCTTCCGAGAACGATAAACGACAACCGCTTGTATTGCAAGTCATTATAGGCTTATTATACGAACCAGTTTCGCTGCCACTGGATATAATGAGTACTCGACTCACCATTTGCTCCCGACACAATCCATTTCATAAACTGTGTAAATAAAAAAACCGCATAAAGCAATTATATTTCCTGCAATTTAAATCATTCAAATAAGCAAAGCTGGGCACTTGCGTTTTTTTTGCGGTACTGCGGTACTGCGGTACTACCGCACTACCAAACCGGGACCGCATAACGCAGTACCGCAAAGGATCGCTGAAAGTACAGGCTGTACTTTCAGCGATCCTTTGCGGTACTGCGTTATGCGGTCCCGGTTTGGTAGTGTGGTAGTACCGCAGTACCGCAGTACCGCAAAAAAAACCGCAAGTGCCCAGCTTTGCAAATAAGCATACCTTTTTTTCTCAATGTAGGAAGGTGGAGCCAATTATAACTTTTTATTTTTATAACAAAACGTCATTCACTCTCTCGAAACCTATTTTTTACTTACTTTTGGTTACTTTTGGTGAGTTTGAACGACGGTTCAGGATCGACCTACGGTCGACCCCTCTGCAGCATCCCGCCTCATTTGCCTCATGTAATTATTTCAATATATTTCATTTTATTACAATTATTTATCATTCGTATATGATTCATTACCGATCCAGACTTTGATTAATATTGAAAAAAACTTTGATTCGATTATACAGGGTGTTCAAAAAAGAAACGAAACCCATTGGAAAAATGTATGTTCATTTTTTTTCATACAAACGCATTCTCCAATGGGTTGCGTTTCTTTCTGAACACCCTGTATAAAATGAATATTAAATATTAAAAAACTTTAATTAACAGAAAAGTTGCGACTGTTTAATAGCTTTTGGATACAGTTAAAAAAAAAGCCTTTTCCTCGATCCACACGTATTTTTAACTGGGTTATTTTAACCTCCTTAGCAACACTCTACGTAGGATCCGAACCACGGATCGCTACATTATCTGGATGCTGAAAAAGGTCTCCCATACAACTATTCTCCAAATCTAATGTCACTTAACTTCGCAGATCGGCGTAAACGCATTATGACTGTAATTTTTTAACTTTTGAAGATATGTCGTCGAAATATCTTAAAAAGTTAAGTTAAAAAGTTAAAAAGTTAAGTTAAAAAGTTAAAAAAGTCAAGTTAAAAAGTTAAAAAGTTGAAAAGTTATGTCAACTTTCAAATTGGTACAACTTTTAACTACGTTTTCTGACGTTTTTTACGTTTGTCGCTTAGCCATTTCTTCCAGGAGGGCCTCAAATATATTGTGTTGTATTGTATTGTGTTATATTGTATTATATTGTGTTGCATTGTGTTGTATTGTGTTGTATTGTACTGCATTATATTGTATTGTATTGTGTTGCATTGTATTGTATTCTATTCTTTTGTGTTGTATTGTATTGTGTTGTATTGTATTGTATTGCGTTGTATTGTGTTGTATTGTGTTGTATTGTACTGCATTATATTGTATTGTATTGTGTTGCATTGTATTGTATTCTATTCTTTTGTGTTGTATTGTATTGTGTTGTATTGTATTGTATTGCGTTGTATTGTACTGTATCCTATATACTATTGAGCTAAAATGTGTCTGTGTGTCTGCGTATCTGTGTGTCTGTCCGCTTTCTTCGGAACCGTGCACAGACTAAACGGCACATCGGAAAATTCTGCAACCACCACCAACTGATAGCCCATGAGCTGACGATGTGCTCTGTGAAGTTTCCCGGTCCTAGGTCACAATTACTGGGTCCGAAGGCCCCAGCACCGCGATAAAACTACAGAAAAGAACGCAGCCGTGAAAATCTTGAGCTTCACACATACTGTACATATATACTGCTACCCACCCGGAGGTAATGGGGGAGAGGGGTGGGGGTAATGGCATATAAAGCAGTATATGTCACAGTGCTACCCGCCCGGAGGGCTACCCGCCTGGAGGGCCAAGTTGTGCAACTGTCGCGAGCGATAGCGAGCTACCGCTTGTATGTATCTAATGTGGATTCCCTTTCAACACTTGCCTCGTGAGAATTATTAACAACAGTTAAGGTTAGTTTGAGACTTCAGATAGCCATCAGCCCCGGGTTCGATTCCCACCGAAAGCAGGTAGCGCGCAGCTTACCCATCTGTTCATTCTTCCAGAAAAATAGGTTGGTTGATAAATGGGTAGCCTGGGTGGCCTAGTGGTTAAAACGCTGGGTTACTGATCGAGAGATCGTGAGATCGAGTCCGGGCAAGGACTTTGTAATTTCTGACCACCCGTGGTGGGTCGTGGCTTGAATTCCACATTAAACTGTAGGTCCAAGGTAGAGCAACAAGCTTGACCTTAACCAGAATGATGAACAATTCGGGTGAAAGCAAAACCAAGATTAACCAAAGATTTATATATATATATATATATATATATATATATATATATAGAGTATTATAAATATATATAGTTTTAACAGATTACGAAGCAGTGATAAAATGATAAGCCTTTTATTATGCCAGATAAGGTTTACTGCTTTTATATACAATCTCGTCTTATATAATTAATGTTGCATATGATAAAAACCGGATTATAATTCAAAATTTAACTTAAAGCACTTATTTGATTTATTTTTTTATTTTTTGCTGTATTTTCTTTAACTTGAAAGCTTTATTTCTTGTGAATAATATTAAAAATATCATCGCTGCCTCAAATACAGGGTGATCCATTTAAAACCGTACCCAAATTTAAAAATTTTTGTAATTTGGGTACGGTTTTGATTGGATCACCCGGTATTAAGTTAAAAATATTATGAAAAATGTTTAACTTTTAGAGTTTAAAAATTATGTGGTTCCTTGTTTCCTTGTTTCCTTGTCTCAGTGGAAAATACTTACAAGGAAAATATGGGATAGTATACGTTTGCTTGTTGTTTTTGGGTAAGGTCATTCCACGGTGGTGGTGGTCACAACGTTTAGAGCAGTTTTTTTTAGTATACACTCAACTAAAAAAGTATAAGTATTGGAGGTAGGACACAAATGGTACGAGGCATTGTGAAGTATGCTCTGAAGTACATTTTGGTGCCATTTGTCCTAGAATATATTCATTCAGGTTTTATATACAGTATAGACCCCAAAATATAGCTTCCCTATAGAGAAGCTATATTTTGGGGCCTCTTTGCTCGTGACCCGTTACCCCACGTTTGGCTTTCATCATGAAAGAGAGAAACTATAGTATTTGTCATTTACCATTACTTATTCGGACTATAGTGGATTTAATTTTCCCAGAAGAGTTTCTTGTTCCATGCATGGTCTGTGCGTAACATAAAAGTTCTCAGGGGACCATTCTGAGTTGCATCATATATATATATATATATATATATATATATATATATATATATATATATATATATATATATATATATATATATACACACACCCACACACATATATATATATATATATATATATATATATATATATATATATATATATATATATATATATATATATATATATATATATATATTGTATTCATAAATAGGAAATTAAAATCTCCTCAGAGTATTATACAAGGGAATGGGGAGTTAAGGCCCTTATCAGGTTTCTGATCACCGTAATTTTATCAGGGATTTTTGCAGTTGGAGCGTTCGGAAGTCTGTATATAACTGTTAATATCAGTTTAGTTTTTCAATTTTTGCTGCGTATCTATTTAATTTACTAATTATCTTTGCCATATGGTTCTCTATGGTTCTCTATGGTTCTCATGGTTCTTTATCGTTCTCTATAGTTCTCATGTTTCTCTATGGTTCTCATGGTTCTCTATGGTTCTCTATAGTTCTCATGGTTCTCTATGGTTCTCATATAGTACAGCCACCTCTTCACCTTTCTGTTCTATCAGCTCGTAGTATGTTACAGTTCTCGATTTGTACATTTGTATCTATGTAATATTCTAACTTTTACGGTGTTCTTGGCAATCGTAAGATGCGTTTCCGTGAGGCATGCGAAGTCAGCTTTTGTTTCATCCATGTCTTTCATGCATTAAACTTTGTTTAACGAGTGGTTCAGTTTAGCTCTTGTATATTTATTTCCAAGGACCATTTTTATGTTTTCAATCTTACGTTGCCCATTATGTATTGCAAATTCGTTATCCGTCAGTGTCGCATGCTCGTAGTCATGTGGTCCACCGAGAATCATTCGTTTTCTTTCACCTGTTCTGGTAACTTCTTACCTGAAACTGGTTCGGCTCGGCTTTCTATATATATATATATATATATATAATTCTTAATGTACACCAATTTACTGTTAAAAATCTTTACTTAATCTTGGTCGTAAATATGTAAGAAACAAAACAAAGATCTTGGTTGCCTTTTTCCGTTACGAAAATTGGATTTTGGTTCTATTTTCTCATTGGACTCCTTCATGTAACACAAATGGATTAAAATGTAATTGACTTTTAGCGTTCGGAGTACGTTAAAAAGAGCATCGGAGGATACGGTTAGTAATTTCAATTTGCGATATCATTTTGAGGGGAAAATAACTCTCTTTGATTAGCTCAGCTGGAGATAAGGAGCTTCGAGCAACTGATTTCGCTTTTTGCTGCAAACGACTCTGCTTCATTTATTCTCATTGCTTCTACTTTTTCAATTTTACTTACATAACAATGTGTGTGTGTGTGTGTGTGTGTGTGTGTGTGTGTTTAAGCGAGCAAATACTTGTTTTTAGAGTCAAATATCTATCTATTTGCTTGAGGTTGGTATATGCGAGAAAGAAAGGTATTTATGAAATCCTTTGTGCTTCCATGCCCCTGTAAGGAGTGGGGGTAGCGGAACATTGTCGATCTGCCCAATATCGACATGCATAATGGTCGACACCAAAATTTCTGAATTTGCATTATATCGAAAATCTCGACCTCATGCAAGTCATTTAAGTTAGGTTATGTTACAGTACATTATGCCCGGTTAGGTTACACTAGATTAGGTTAGGTTATTAATTTTCAATGAAAATTTGAAATGTATGCATGGGTTGGTCACTTTCAATTAAAATATTAAACAAACGTTTAGTTTGCATTGGAAATCCATGTATGTACTTGCATGAGATCGAGCGCCGACATTGTGAAATTCGATTTTTTTCATATACAGGGTGACCCATAAGTCCCAATTTGTTATAATTAACGCAAAAATACAAAAAAAATCAAAGTAAAAAGCTTATAATAAGTTTAGAAATATTTATTGAATATTTAAAAAAAAAAAATTTGTAATTAAACAAAAATCCGCTAGATGGATTTTCGCTGTAATTATAACCGACTGGGATTTATGGGCCACCCTGTAATGCCATTTAGTGATGCACTGAATCCATATTTTATCAGTTACTATAATATATATTAATTATCAGCAGTTCATTTGTCTCCTCATTATCAGCAAAGATTATTGCAAATGTTCTAACCAACTAACTATTGAAGGGGTTGAAAGCTTTAGTTTGGGTATGATGAAAACTAAAATAATATACCCCCCCCCCCAAAAAAACCAATATCTTAATTACATATATATATATATATATATATAAGTGTACTGTCGGCATAACTTTACATATCGCGCATATACACCCAAGTTACTTTCCTATGTATGGCACAGATAGTTTGAAATATATGTTCAAATTTAACATATAATGAATCATTCGGGATTTTTTCAAGAGAGATTAGGAAAGTACAAAATATATCTTAGAGAGAGAGAGAGAGAGAGAGAGAGAGAGAGAGAGAGAGAGAGAGATTGTAATCCAGTTCGCCCGCATAAATGCTGTGATACGGTTTCGTTATTAACGCGGTATTGTATAGTATAACATTTCAACATGCATTTATTTATTTCTTAACTTTTAGCTAAAGCTTTTGACCAGCGTCTGAATAAAACTCATTAGTTACCTTTAATTCAGGCCGCGTAATGAAATCGCTGCTTTTGTTCGTCGTTCATGCGTAAGGAGAGAGAGAGAGAGAGAGAGAGAGAGAGAGAGAGAGAGAGAGAGAGAGAGAGAGAGAGAGGAGAGACTCTATTACTTCAAAAATAAATTGCCTCAATCCGCCCAAAACGTTTCGTAATTACAAGGTAGAGAAAATTAAACCATAATTGTTTTTAATAATACGTCCATAATGAAAATAGTTATCTCTGAAGCTGATAATGTGAACGCATAATTCGTAAGGGTTGAATTATAATCAATGCGGTACCATAATACGTATGTGTGTGTATATATATATATATATATATAGTTTTAACTTAAAGAAATCAAAAGCAATAATTGCATTTCAAATTGCAATAAAAATCAATGGTTTAAATCCTAATTGTTGATATTTAATCTAAAATAGTATTAATCCTAATTCAGCGCAGTTGTGAGATTAACCTCATGAAATCTTGCTCAGAAGACATCCGAACGTTGATACCTATTATCACATCCAATTTCATCCAAATCTTTGATATTACAAGGAATAGCATCCAGTCACGATCCATTAATAAAAATGGCGGAGTTAAAATAGAAAATTGTTATCTTCAAACATTATTTAATTTCGTCTAATTCTTCATTAAACCTCTATCCACCTACTGCAGCTTCGTTAATCGTTAAGATCTATACGAATGGCGTATCGTGATTTCCTTCTCGTGATTTCAAACTCGGAAAAATAAAGGCACTCGGAGTGCCAACTGCCATCAGGGACTTCTCCTTTTTGCGTGTTCCTCCCGCTAAGTAGCTCCTACGCGTCTTCAATGAGCCTTTGTTTAAGATTGAAATTAATTTTACAATTAATTTATAATTTATAATTAATTTTATAATTATAATTAATTTTATAATTAATTTATAATTTATAATTTAGAATTAATTTTATAATTTATAATTTATAATTTAGAATCTAGAATTAATTTTATAATGAATTTATAATTTATAATTTATAATTAATTTTATAATTAATTTATAATTTATAATTAATTTTATAATTAATTTATAATTTATAATTAATTTTATAAATAAACTAGGAATAAGGGTGTCTAATTAATTTCAATCTAATATGTTTAGAAACGCGTATGACCGATGTTCAAACACGAATATAACTTTTTAAAGCTTTTTAAAGCTTTTTTAATATCATATTTATATTATTATGGGCGCCATTACATATGTGTCAACAGCAGGAGTTCTGTTCTGAATTCCTTATCTCTAATTTTACTGCGAAGTTTTCGTTTAAATAATACTTCAAGATAAAGCTGTCATTTTTATCTTACCGTTCGAATTTCATTTCTCAACTTGGGTACATAAGTATATATATATAAATGCAAATATCTATCTACGTGGGAAATAGGTTATAGATACATTGAATAACTAAACGAGTTATTATTATTATTATTATTATTTTTAAAAATTTATGAATTTTAGATTTTAGAGTAATTTGAAAGCAAAATAATGAGTAATTTAGGAAGGCAAAATTAGCTGGTAAAATTCGTGTACATCATTTAAAAATATTATGAATATCACGTTACGTAACTCCAGGCGATCTGCATAGCTGACCTTATGTTCCATGATGATTACGTTGTGTATATATATATATATATATATATATATATATATATGGTGGTGTAGTGGTTAGCGTCGCTAACTACGAATCCATCGGCCCCGGGTTCGAGACCCGACGGCAGCCAGCGCGCAGCAAATCCCAGCTGTTCATCCTTCCACACAATAAAGAAAGTGGTTGGTAGGTAAATGGGTACTCTAGGTGACCTAATGATTTTAAGACGCTGGGCTCCTGATGGGGCGTGGTTCGGATTCCACGTTAAACTGTAGGTCTAAGGTGGAGTGAAAAGCTTGACCTTCGTCAGAATGAATAATTCGGGCGAAAGCTTACCAAAGGTTACCAAAGATTACCAAAGGTTATACAGGGTGTCCCAGAATTAACTATCTATTTCAATGAAATCGGACAAATTTAATAAAAACTGATATAATTTTGTGTTTATTACTAAATTATGATACAAAAACAAATAGATTTATAAATCATAAGTCAAAACTTTATTGAGAAGTTTCAACATGTGCACCATCTGTATCTCTGCAAATTTCAAATCTATCCTTAGCGCTGCGAAACACATTTTGAAGCATTTCAGGTGTTATCTCCCGCACTGCCAACTGGATGCGTTCTTTAAGTTCAGCTAAACTATTGATCTTTTGGCGATAAACCTTTGTTTTTATGAAACCCCATGCAAAGAAATCCAGGGGTGTCAAATCCGGAGAACACGGAGGCCAAGGTCGAGGTCCTCCACGTCCAATCCACCGATTCGGAAGGCGTCTGTTGAGGTATTCTCGAACAATTAGAGCATAATGACATGGTGCTCCATCTTGTTGAAACACAACATTATCAAGAATGCCATCATCAAGAAGCTGTGGTTCGAGAAACTGCTGAAGCATATCAAGGTAGACGGTACCTGTTACAGTTGCTTCCGCAAAGAAGAATGGGCCATAAATTTGGATTTGGTCATTCCAAGCCACACGTTAACTTTTGGAGAGTCTCTTTGCCATTCTATGACTTCAGACGGTCTTTCATTGGACCAGATACGACAGTTGTGTCGATTGACTTTACCACACGTGTGGAAAGTCGCCTCATCACTGAATAAGATGTTATCCAAAAACTTTCATTTTCGATTTGATCCACAATTTCTGCACACCTTGCTGCTCGATTTGGATAATCCTCTTCATTTAGGGCATGCAGTACTTGAATGTGATAAGCCTTTTTCATCAGTGTCGAACGCAAGATTCTATGAACTGTTGTCTTGGATATGTTGAGTCTTCGACCGGCCTTCCTAACCGAAGTTGTTGGTTCATCCTCAAACAATTGTCGTACCTGTTCAGTACTGTTACGTGCTGTCCTTGGGCGTCCTCTTCCCACCTCGTCGTGTACGGATCCAGTTCTTTTAAATTTGTTCACAAGTTCACGAATCGCTTTGTCTGTAGGACCGGTTCTGTGGAATCTTCTTGTAAATTTTTCTCTGATTTCATTACATTGCATTCCTTTGATACGGGATGTTACAACAAAGATGCGTTCTTGTGTATTCATTATTAATAGGGTTCTGAAAGAGAATGAAAATAAAACTATGAAAAACTATGAAAAAATTATGAAAATAAAATTATGAAAAAAATTTAGAAATTTATACATTTTTAACACATATTAAACATGATAAACATAAATAAAAGTGTGTTTTTAAAAAATTTGTCCGATTTCATTGAAATAGATAGTTAATTCTGGGACACCCTGTATATATCCCACGACAGTGTAGATGGGGTACCAGGTACCCCAGCAATACTTATTTTGAATGGTAATAAAATTGGACCTTTATTGTCTAGGGTTAAATATATATATATATATATATATATATATATATATATATATACAGGGTGTCCCATAAGTCCGGCATCATAGGAGAAATTCATATTTTTCTATTTCTACAAACCATAATTCATATTTTTCTCTTTCTACAGGCCATAATGTCTGTGAGTAAGGAAGAACGAATCCAGATAATTCTACTCATGGAAATCGGAGTCAAAGAGAGGCCGCTGCTGAATTTAACAGACTGCATCCAGACCGCGAGCCAATAACACAGAGTTGTGTCTCTGAATACAGTGTTAAATTCAGCAGCGGCCTCTTTGACTCCGATTTCGTATGAGTAGAATTATCTGGATTCGTTCTTCCTTGCTCACAGACATTATGGCCTGTAGAAAGAGGAAAATATGAATTATGGTTTGTAGAAATAGAAAAATATGAATTTCTCCTATGATGCCTGACTTATGGGACACCCTGTGTGTATATATATATAGTGTTTGGGTCACCAATTTGTAGTGGCTAAATTGTAGGTTCTACTTGATAGTGGCAACTTAGGCAAGTTTATGCAGCTTAATTTGTGTATAGGCTATCAATCTGTAGCGAAGACTAATAGGTTGCCGTATTTGCTGTATTGGAGAAATAATATTAAAGGTACACTTAATTGGTTTGTAAATGAATCACCAGGTACTACGTACTAGTTAAGGAAATGAATAGGCTTAGCTGGTTTTCCTTTTACGTAACAAAAATATAAACGTTTACGGTGAATAACAATACAATTGCTGGATCACCTGAAGATCAGGGCCCCCAGCCTTCGTTAGTTAGCCTTATAAGGCTAACTAACGAAAATATCACGACTTAACCTAACTAATCGTCAAGGGCGTTTGACCTAACGATTGGTTAGGTTAGGTCGTGATATTTTTGTTAGTTAGCCTTATAAGGCTAACTAAATTTAGAAGACTCGGGGCCCTGATCTTTAGGTGATCCCAATTGCTAAGGCTAACTAACGAAAATATCACGACTTAACCTAACTAATCGTCAAGGGCGTACAGTTGACCTAACGATTGGTTAGGTTAGTTCGTGGTATTTTTGTTAGTTAGCCTAATTTAGAAGGCTCGGGGCCCTGATCTTTAGGTGATCCCAATTGCTTAAATAGAGTGTGCAAATACATTGATTGAATTGGCGGAATCAATTTTGCAATACAGTGAAGGACAATGCACAGAATAAATCGAAGGTAAGTTGAATTATTAAACGAATTATAAGATGACGGGGAAGTGAATTTTAGTCTTTTTAGGGTTGAACGGGATGACGAAGTAGGCCCGAGTAAAGTCTGTTGGAAATATGTTACATTTTCAAAGGATGAGCGATGACTTGGTTCTTGGTGTCCTTCAGTGAAGTTCCTTGTAATGCTTCGCTTTACTTCTCTACTTTCAACAAGGAAATCAAAAGAGGAATCTCAAACGAAATGATTGTAGGCTCATAGGCCCTTTCTGACATCTCTTGCTCTCCGGATCGTGGTCATTTCCGGTTGATATAAAACTTATGATTCCCATCGACGGTGAAAAATGATTTGATTGCTCCAACAGTTCGATGTCTGATTCGCGGAAAAAGACAATAGCTCACTATATATATATATATATATATATATAATATATATAATATTATAATAATATATTATATATATATATATATATATATATAGTGGCGGTCAAAATTATATTGTCACCACAAAATGTGCTATAGCTGAAAAGCTATGGTGCCGAAATCAATACAGTTTTTACATAATGCAATGGATGTATGTAGTATGAAGTTCCGGTGATCTTTTAGCCATCCTATTTTTAGTAGTTTGTATTTAATCATACATTTATGAACCTTATGAATTCTGATTTTCTTGATGCAGGTTGCATTTACTTTGCTATTCTTATATATTAAACAACTTTTAGCTTTTTTTTTAGCCTTTTTTGCATATTTTACACGGATTAGTTGTTTAACATTGCTTAAATATTGAGCACTAAACATGAATCTTGTTTTCTCACTGAAAATACTCAACATTTATGAAGCAACAATTTTCTTTTACAAATTAATAATGGCTCCCAGGAAAGAAATTACAATAAAGAAAACGCATTGAAATAATGGCTCTGCATAGCCTTGGGCTATCCCAAAGCGATATTGCGCGTAAGATTGGTGTTTCTCAAAATGGAATGTCTAAAACCATTAAAGGACAAGAGGAGACAAATTCAGCAAATAACAAGAAGGGCCGAGAAAGAAAAAGAAAGACGACAGTACTGGAAGATAGATTATTATTGGTTTGAAAGTCCAAAAGAAACAGATTCTTAACAACGCCTCAACTAGCCGCTGAACACAAACATCAGAAAACAGCGTCTCATGGTCAACTGTCCAAAGGTGACTAAGAGAGGCAGGGTTGAATGATCGCCCAGCTGTCAGAAAATTTTATCTGAGGCATGGCAATAAACAAAATCGATTGAAATGGGCAAAAGAACACCAAAACAATATCTAAGAAGACTTGAAACAAGAACTCTGGACAGATAAGAGAAGACAGCATGTGAAAAGAAGAGCTGGAGAAAGGTTCAAAGAGAGCTGCATGGTGTCTACAGTCAAACATGGAGGTGGTACTGTAAAGGTATGGGGTTATTTTGCTATAGGACTGGGGATCTAGTGAAAATTGAAGGAAACTTCAACAAAGAGAGTACTATGGTATCCTACAGTATCATGCCATTCCTTTCGGTCATCGATTGATTGGGAATAACTTCATCTTCCAGCAAGATAATGATCCAAACATACACCATTATGTTACCAAAGATATTTGAACACAAAATGTAAAGATGGAGAATTAAGAATAATGAATTGGGCTCCTCATACCCAGATCTAAACCCAGTTGAGATTATGTGGGATGAACTTGAGAGAAAAATAAAATCGCTAGGTCCAGCTAACTCCACTCAACTTTGAGAATATCTACAAGAGAGTGGAATAATTTGACACCAGAGTATTTGGAAAAATTACTGTAAAGAATGTCCAAATTATGTCAGACTATATGATAAAGCAGAAAGTAGGATTTTTTGGTGAAAAAGACGTTAGCGCCATAACAAATTATTTTAGTATAATTGAGTCAACTATTACTGTTTATTTTCGTTGACGATGAAACCCCCCAACTAATACCACCATTTTTTCCCTTTGTGACAACATAATTTTGATCACCAGTATGTATATATATATATATATATATATATATATATATATATATATATATGATAATCTCTATTGATAGGAGATAAATCTCCGAAAACCGAACAATATTCAACAATATTCATCAAGTTAATGAACGATACAACTAGTTAACAGTAACACGAAAGTTAATAAACGATACAACTAGTTAACAGTGACACGAAAGTTAATAAACGATACAACTAGTTAACAGTAACACGTAATGAAACGATACAACTAGTTAACAGTAACACGAAAGTTATAAACGATAAACTAGTTAACAGTAACACGAAAGTTAATAAACGATACAACTAGTTAACAGTAACACGAAAGTTAATAAACGATACAACTAGTTAACAGTAACACGTAATGAAACGATACAACTAGTTAACAGTAACACGAAAGTTAATAAACGATACAACTAGTTAACAGTAACACGAAAGTTAATAAACGATACAACTAGTTAACAGTAACACGAAAGTTAATAAACGATACAACTAGTTAACAGTAACACGAAAGTTAATAAACGATACAACTAGTTAACAGTAACACGAAAGTTAATAAACGATACAACTAGTTAACAGTAACACGTAATGAAACGATACAACTAGTTAACAGTAACACGAAAGTTAATAAACGATACAACTAGTTAACAGTAACACGAAAGTTAATAAACGATACAACTAGTTAACAGTAACACGAAAGTTAATAAACGATACAACTAGTTAACAGTAACACGAAAGTAATAAACGATACAACTAGTTAACAGTAACACGTAATGAAACGATACAACTAGTTAACAGTAACACGAAAGTTAATAAACGATACAACTAGTTAACAGTAACACGAAAGTTAATAAACGATACAACTAGTTAACAGTAACACGAAAGTTAATAAACGATACAACTAGTTAACAGTAACACGAAAGTTAATAAACGATACAACTAGTTAACAGTAACACGTAATGAAACGATACTAGTTAACAGTAACACGAAAGTTAATAAACGATACAACTAGTTAACAGTAACACGAAAGTTAATAAACGATACAACTAGTTAACAGTAACACGAAAGTTAATAAACGATACAACTAGTTAACAGTAACACGAAAGTTAATAAACGATACAACTAGTTAACAGTAACACGAAAGTTAATAAACGATACAACTAGTTAACAGTAACACGAAAGTTAATAAACGATACAACTAGTTAACAGTAACACGTAATGAAACGATACAACTAGTTAACAGTAACACGAAAGTTAATAAACGATACAACTAGTTAACAGTAACACGAAAGTTAATAAACGATACAACTAGTTAACAGTAACACGAAAGTTAATAAACGATACAACTAGTTAACAGTAACACGAAAGTTAATAAACGATACAACTAGTTAACAGTAACACGAAAGTTAATAAACGATACAACTAGTTAACAGTAACACGTAATGAAACGATACTAGTTAACAGTAACACGAAAGTTAATAAACGATACAACTAGTTAACAGTAACACGAAAGTTAATAAACGATACAACTAGTTAACAGTAACACGAAAGTTAATAAACGATACAACTAGTTAACAGTAACACGAAAGTTAATAAACGATACAACTAGTTAACAGTAACACGTAATGAAACGATACAACTAGTTAACAGTAACACGAAAGTTAATAAACGATACAACTAGTTAACAGTAACACGAAAGTTAATAAACGATACAACTAGTTAACAGTAACACGAAAGTTAATAAACGATACAACTAGTTAACAGTAACACGTAATGAAACGATACAACTAGTTAACAGTAACACGAAAGTTAATAAACGATACAACTAGTTAACAGTAACACGAAAGTTAATAAACGATACAACTAGTTAACAGTAACACGAAAGTTAATAAACGATACAACTAGTTAACAGTAACACGAAAGTTAATAAACGATACAACTAGTTAACAGTAACACGAAAGTTAATAAACGATACAACTAGTTAACAGTAACACGTAATGAAACGACACAACTAGTTAACAGTAACACGAAAGTTAATAAACGATACAACTAGTTAACAGTAACACGAAAGTTAATAAACGATACAACTAGTTAACAGTAACACGAAAGTTAATAAACGATACAACTAGTTAACAGTAACACGAAAGTTAATAAACGATACAACTAGTTAACAGTAACACGAAAGTTAATAAACGATACAACTAGTTAACAGTAACACGAAAGTTAATAAACGATACAACTAGTTAACAGTAACACGAAAGTTAATAAACGATACAACTAGTTAACAGTAACACGAAAGTTAATAAACGATACAACTAGTTAACAGTAACAGTAATGAAACGATACAACTAGTTAACAGTAACACGAAAGTTAATAAACGATACAACTAGTTAACAGTAACACGAAAGTTAATAAACGATACAACTAGTTAACAGTAACACGAAGTTAATAAACGATACAACTAGTTAACAGTAACACGAAAGTTAATAAACGATACAACTAGTTAACAGTAACACGAAAGTTAATAAACGATACAACTAGTTAACAGTAACACGTAATGAAGCGATTAATAATAAAATAAATAATAAAAACTACCCAAAGCAAAAACTAAAAATTAAAAATTAAATAAAAAGTAGATGTAATGAAAGTACCAATGTTGATGTTAAGTGAAGCTATAGACAAAGGAGGAGATTGTAGGTACCAATCGACTAGGAAAGTACGAGTATTTCACGGGGGATGTTAGGCATGAGAGAGGGCGTGCTGGATCTCCCGTTTCTTCTGTCACTGTCCTCCTTAGCTGATGTTTTTTCCGTGTTTCATCTACCCTGTGAGTAGTCCAGCATGCTCTCAGACACACACTTCTGCCTGTATTCTTCATTACACATATATGCATTTCATCCACTTCACAATCTTTTCAAAGTTTATTAAAGATAAAATGGTATCGTGAGCTTCGGAGACCTTGATTTTGGCTCTCTCTTTTTTATAAAAGGGGTATTTTTGCGAGCACACGCCCTTGGCATAGTCTGAAAGGCATAAAGCAGGACTGATAAATAGCTTGTACAATTGAATTGTCTGAGTTTTGAATTCTTCACATTAGACTGTATTGAGCACGTCTTGTTACCCAGGGAGTCTTTACACATTGTGGTTAGTGAACATTTGAGAAGCTAAACCTCTTGAGGGTAACTTATTTAGTAGTCTAAAAAATCTGTTATAAAGCAAATTTGAGGTTCTGCAAGAACCTTTTTTATAATTAACCCACAGTTTCTGCCAATAGATATATTACTGCAGAAAGTACGAAAAAGAGTGTCTTTAGCTTCTCTTGTACAGAATCTCGTTTCTTATAATCATGTTTGCTTTATTACAGTAATTTAAGTATTGTTTCCTTATGGCTAAGTCGTTACTCAAGGAACTGATGATAATATGACCCAGCTACTTAAATTCTTGCTCTATTGGTTCTCTCATCTTGAAAATAATATTAGCTCTTTGGTTTGAGCTTTTAGGATGGCATTGTATAACCTTAGTTTTAGTAACATTAAAAGTAATGTCTGTGAATATAATTCACAAATTTTTATGAGGTGATCTAGTCCATCAATTAAAGAGCTTATCAATACCATAGTATCGGCATAGATCAAGTGGTTTATCCTCTTTATCTACGCACCATCCCATTTTTGTCTTATTAAGAGAAGTGTAGTGACATGAAGCTCCGTCAGGTATTTTGCGCTTCCATTTGACAACGTCCTGAAGTCCTAGCAACACAAATACGACCAAGGTGACGTCACATCGCGAGGATTCACTCAAAGCATGTGCTTATGCCTTGTCTCACACCTCAACCTCGTTACAAGGACTTCTCGAGTAGGACGACATTATCGCACCTCTCTCTTTCTCTCCGAAGAACCAGTGACACAAGAGCTACCCTCATGTAAACATCATTGTACAGGCCCCATTTTAGCCTGGCGTCATTCACCTAACTTTATATAAAGACTAATCAGTACTTCGCGCGTTATTAATATTGAAATCATTATCATATTGAAGTCATTATTCAAACGCACATTTAATTTCAACTGTAAAGGAAGAAAACTCATTCTATTAATCAACCTAATTAATAACATTATTTGGTCTGCAAGACCTGGTGACCTCAACCTTATCAACCATCAGCGTAATCAGCATCAATCATTCACAATCAGTCGTAACCACAATCATTATTATCAATATTACCTCTCCTATAGAAATCATTAATCGATCAATATACACATTAGACAGCAGAGAGCAAGGAGCCATATAACCTCGTTGATGTTCCGTGTGTTGGTCTCTCTTCATACGAAGGTCAAGCTGGTGGCCCCGCCTCTAGGCTGGCTTGGTGGAGGAGCGAGTTGCTCTCTTGCACTCTCCACCTCACATACCCAGGTACACCCTGTTCATCTGGTACCGTCCTGAGCCAGGCATCTAGTCTTCTCTTAAAGACTTCAACGTTGACCCCTGTAACGTTTCTGAGGTCCTTATATCCATATATACTGTATATATATATATATATATATCGGACAATACAGCGCCCTATTTAAGGAAAATTTCAATATCTTTAAAACATAGCCCCTAAATAGAAGCAGACGTTTCATTAGACGTTTCATTGTTCCAGTTTTGAGAATTTTGAAATGTGTAATGCATTTGACATTTCACATTAGTTAAAAATTTCGTTAGACATTTCAGTAAGTTATTTGAAATGTCTAAATTGTCTCAATTTTTTAAACAGATGAAAAGACTGATGTGAAATGTCTAATGGAATGTTTAATGAAATGTCTAACAGTAAAATGTCTAATGGAATGTTTAATGAATTGTGTAACAGTAAAATGTCTAATGCAATGTTTGATGAAATGTCTAACAGCAAAATGTCTAATGCAATGTTTGATGAAATGTCTAATAGTAAAATGTCTAATGCAATGTTTAATGAATTGTCTAACAGTAAAATGTCTAATGCAAGAAAGTTTAAAGAGTCTAAGTTTATATGAAAAGAATTGGTTTACAGCATTACTCTTTTAAACTTTTGGCTTTCAATTTATATCCATTTATATCCATTTATATCCATTGGTTTACAGCATTACTCTTATAAACTTTTGACTTTTAATTTATATCCATTATATCCATTTATATCCATTGGTTTACAGCATTACTCTTATAAACTTTTGACTTTTAATTTATATCCATTATATCCATTTATATCCATTGGTTTACAACATTACTCTTATAAACTTTTGACGTTCAATTTATATCCATTTATAGCCATTTATATCCATTGGTTTACAGCATTACTCTTATAAACTTTTGACTTTCAATTTATATCCATTTATATCCATTTATATCCATTGGTTTAGAGCATTACTCTTTTAAACTTTTGACTTTCAATTTATATCCATTTCTTCTCTGTAAGTGACTCTTTATCCCTATCAAATAACTTCCTTTCATTTACATTATCAAAGCTAATTATCACTTTTAAATACTAGAATTAATTCTTGTATAGTATATATATATCTATAGTTGTGAGTTAACGTATTAAACACGTTTTCAACAAGTGAAAACGAGTAAACTCATTATATAAGAGAACAGTTTATTAATATTCACAGTACAAGTTCCGATTCTTCACGCATCATCTTTCAGCTGTACAATGAAAGAGAGCTAAAAACAAGTGAAATCCTTAAATAATGGAGGATTGGAGCTTAGGTGATTGGGGCGTGGCTTGTTACCGTCTTCTTAATCGCCAGATTAGATCTATAGTTTGAAAAGTTGAAATTTGGGAGAGTTTCAATTAAAGCAAACTTAATTGTTAATCTTTTGATGTAATTATTTGAATTACACTATTTTGATTTAATTCCAATTAAGGGAGTGATTGTTATGTCCGACGGGTTTAAAAATTGCACTGGATTCGTTAGTAAGCTTCACGTCCTTCTTGTGCTCCTTCAATCGCTTTCCCAAACTCTACTCGCTTGTCCAAACTCTACTTGTTTGTCCAATATAGTTTTAGTGACAGTTATGACAATTGATTTTGTATACCACTTCCGATTTATCATTCATATTAGTTTTGTGTTTAATTATTTGCCTCCTAACTGTCTCTAGGAAACTAAAGGCTAGTTTATAATTAGTATTTCTGAGAAATTTCTTAGCATTATCTAAGTGTTTATTATATGTACAACAACATACTTGCTATTATTATTATTATTATTATTATTATTATTATTATTTATATTTTTGGCATTACTATCATTTTATAGGAGATTATGGACACCAATTGAACCAGGGAAGTACTCCGTGGGGGTAAGAGGGGGGAGGGGACATTAGGCAGAAGACTGGGAGTGCTAGAATTCCCGTTTCTTCTGTCACTATCCTCCTTCGCTAATCATTTTCCGTGTCTCATCTACTCTGTGAGTAGTCCAGCATACTCTCAAATACAAAGTTCTCCCTCTATTCTTCACAACATACACACACACACGCACACACACACAACACACACATGCATTTTACATGTATAAAATAAACTACATAAATAAACTGGGCTTTATAGACCTTGATTTTGGCTTTCTCTCTTTTTATAGGAGGGGTCGTTTTTGCGGCCGCTCGCCCTTGGCCCCTCCTTCCTACACAAAAAAATCATTATTGGTTACAGTAATTATTATTTCTATGTTCATTACATGTAGAATATCCCCTTTTGGGCTGCATAATGGGCGTGAGTAATAAAATGCCTCGGATAATGCAAGGCGGTAAAGATATTATTAACGATTTTTATTTCAGAATCTAAATATGGTACACCACGTAATCTTCAAGTTCTGAGGAACAGCGACGAGATAAGTGAATTTTAATAATTTGATCCCTGTAGCCGGAGAAAAGAAATGCACGTAAGAATTTGAATATGTGGGTTTACGATAACCTTGGTTTATATATAACCATGGTTTTTGTTTCGGCCCGAATTGTTCATTTTGACGAAGGTCGAGCTTGTAATTCCACCTTAGACCTACAGTTTAATGTGGAATCCGAACCACGCCCCACCACGAGCGGTCAGAAATTACAAATTCCTCGCCCGGAATCGATCTCACAACCTCTCGATCAGCCAGCAGCCCAGCGTCTTAACCACGAGGCTACCCAGGGTACACAGGGTACCCATTTATCTACCAACCAATTTTTTATTGTATGGAAGGATGAACAGCTCGATTTTGCTGCAACACTAGCAGCAAACACACACTTCAAATCCACACTTCTTCCTCTATTCTTTCCTTCGCATACATGCATTTCACACACTACACAATCTTCAACCTTGGTTTTGGCTCTCTCTTTCTTATAAAGGAGGGCATTTTTGCGGGCATACGCCCTTGGCCCCACCTTTCCAATAAAAAAATGTGCAACCTCGAAGTGGTTTCGTCAGACGACCCTCATCACGTGGAGCTCAGGCTCAAGATTCTGCTTCTGAATTTGGGCTGGTAGAGGAGAGAGTTGCTTTCTTGAGCTCTTCATCTCAACATTCATCTCCATGCATCTCTGTTTCATTAGAACCGCCTGATTCATCTGGGTTTGTCCTCAGCCAGGTGTCTAGTTTAACTCGGAAGACGCAAACTTCAACCTCTGTTGACAATTTCTTAAATAATTTTGGTCTCGCTCTCCTTCTCTCTCTTCTCTCTCTCTCTCTCTCTCTCTCTCCACACCACACACACACACACACACACACACACATATATATATATATATATGCGCCTTGGTGGTGTAGTAGTTAGCGTCGCTGACTACGAATCCATCGGCCCCGGGTTCGAGACCCTGTAACGGCAGCCGGCGCGCAGCCAAACCGAGCTGTTCATCCTTCCACACAATAAATAAAGTGGTTGGTAGATAAATGGGTACCCTAGGTGGCCTAGTGGTTAAGACGCTGGGCTGCTGGTGGGGCGCGATTTAGATTCCACGTTAAACTGTAGGTCTAAGGTGAAGTGAAAAGCTTGACCTTCGTCAGAATGAACAATTCAGGCGGAAGCTAATCAAAGGTTATATATTATATATATATATAAACCTTAACATAAATGCATCTAGTGTAGCAACCACGTTGTGTAATATAGAAGTATATGGAACCTCAATTTATTCAGAAAAACCATTGAAACCTTTACTCAACGACCCTGGCGAACTCTAAAAAGAGACTGTTCGAACCCGGTAGAGTCTTTGTAGTGTTTGGTTGGTTGGTTGATCTGTTTTACGTCTTTCGTCCAACTGAGAGCACTGAGACGGGCAGGAATGCCACTAACCGGGAAAAAGTTCCCTCTGAAAGGTGCTGGGTGAGCCGAATACGTCATGTGCTGCGGGCTTGTCACTACACCCCTCTTCCCCATTTCTCAGATTGGCTTGGGATAGTCCATGACTGGGGTTCAGCAATGATTTTACTAGGTCCCATTATATTCTTTCGCCTTTATAAAGCATCTTATATAAAGATATGTACGTGGTTGTATGTTTGCACGCGCTATTTGTCTCGCAAAATGAAGTCATTTGCATAAGAAAAACCTTTGTCTTAGTAACATACTTTCTTTTATGTAGGCCTATATAGGAATATAATCTGGCGATTTCTTTACTGAAATATTTCCATGTTCTTGTAGTTACGTTGATATAACAAGTTTTCTGTTGTTGCAACAGATAGGCTCAGTTGATGTTTTTCTTCTTTTATCAGGTCATCCCATAAGCAATGTCGTTTTTTAGATCGGAATTTGAAGGACAAAAAAAAAAACTCAACTGAAACTTTTTAATCTAGTATATATTTTCCATCGGAATCAATGACACTGCCAACGTCCTACAAGCTTTTCAATGCCATGTTTATAAAATTCAGGCGGTTTTGAGGCAAAAAACGTACAAAGACTGGTGTGCAGGTCATCTAAAGAAGTATACTGTTTCTCGTCAAGATAGTTTTGCAGACTCCTGAAGAGATGATAATCTGAAGGCGCAAGGTCTGGAGAATATGGAGGATGTGGAAGTTTTTCCCACCCAAGCTCCTCAATTTTTGCAGAAGTGATCCGAGCGGTATGAGGACGTGCGTTGTCGTGGTGGAACACGATTCCTTTCCGATTAACCAAAGAAGGTCTCTTTTCTTATAGTGCAGTGTTCAATCGATCCAGTCGTTGACAGTAGACTTGAGCGGTGATTGTTTGGTTGTGTGGTAAGGTTTCAAAGTGTATTACACCACCTTTATCCCACCAAACACTAAGCAACACCTTCCGAGGGTGAAGATTTGGTTTTGGCTGTGGTGTCGCTGGTTCTCTGGCACAAACCCACTGTCGACGGCGCTTAACATTCTGGTACAGTATCCACTTTTCATCACCAGTCACTAAACGGTGCAAAAACGGATCTTGGAGTTCACGGGAATGAATAGCTGTACTAATGTTTACCCGCACCCTCAGATTGTCGACCGACAATTCATGTGGCACCCATTTTCCTAACTTAGGCACTTTCCCGAGTTGTTGCAAATGTCGATGGATGGTGGACGGGGATGAATTGAGTTTCTGGGCCAATTCTTCGACAGTTGTTGAACAGTCTTCTTCAAGTGCGGCTAACATAGGTCATCATCAAACTCAGCAGGGCGTCCAGAGCGTGCTGCATCTGTCAAACAGCAGTCACCATTCCTAAACTTCTGAAACCATCTTTGACATTTCCTCACACGCAGAATATCGTTGCCATAAACGTCCTGAATGTTTCGCGTTGCTTCAGTAGTACTATTCCCTTTTTTTGAACTCGAACTCGTAAAGCATTCTATGCCTGATATGCTCTTCTGATACCGCCATGTTTATGAGGGGTTCACATAAAGAAAAACACACTTCTTCACTGGTTAAGATCTGTTAAGTATGTAGCGAAACACGATAGATCTCCTCTTAGATATGACCTTCGGAAAATTTATGCTTAAACCGAGTAGGACTAGTTTAAACTTAATCTATCGTAAAAACCGACATTACTTATGGGATGACCTGATATATTAAACAATGTGAGTCTACACAATGACATCTTTTTCTTAAGTTTATTAGCATAGTTTAAAATTGCATAAATTTCAACAGGACTAACTAACATAGCCAAACCATGTTGGACCAAATATTCTCAACATATAATTTCTTCATATAATTTCTCAGCATATAATTTCTTCATATAATTTCTCAGCATATAATTTCTTCATATAATTTCTCAGCATATAATTTCTTCATATAATTTCTCAGCATATAATTTTCCTTCATTCCAAAATTTTTTCCTTGCATACTACTATTCGGCTTGTAACTCGATTGTCTAACTTCTTAAGCTTTATCGACGAGTTATCTCGTCTATCGGTGCGTATAAAAGTGAGCTTAAAAGGTTAAGTTAACCAAACTTAACTTAAACTAACTTGTCATCTCCTCTCTTCACCTATAATAACCTCTATTAATTAATTAAGCTTAATGAACATACGTTACGTTTTATATAGACTTGATGCTTCTATACTACTACAATGAAAAAGATACAAAGGTTATTGTTGCATGTTTTGATGAAACTGTCATTGGTTTATAAATTTTACTTTCCATTCCATTTTCACTACTTTCCACGTATTTCTTCATCATGTGATGAATTTAGAAAGAATAATTATACGGTAAAATGCAGTCGTAAACGATGAGTTTTTAACGTCGATCTCTCTCTTCATTTTCAGAGTATTCAACACAAAGATGCCAAACTGGATAGGAAGTACATATAAAAATATTTCACACTGTAACGAAACTTTAAAATTTAGACTTTCTTCTCTACTCACCGACGAGAGAACGAGGAAGAAAGTAGATATGAATGGACTAACATATATCTCTCTTCAAATGTATGTTACATCAATTTTTTTATTTATATATTATAGTGATAAAGCATGTAACATTCTAGATAATTTTAATTTGATATAACTTCATTATAACCTGAGTATTCACGTAAAATTCACTCCTCTTTATATCTTTACAACCGCGGTAACAAATGAAAAAATTTTTTTTTTTGTTTGAAGAAACGTGGTTTCCACATTTAACTAAAACCGTATTTCTTAAGATTTGATTTCTTATATAGTGACCATACGACAATGCTCGTAGATAATACAATCACTGATCTGGTGAAAAATATATTTATTAAACTATTTTACATAATAATGTGTTGATATTTCTGAAGAACTGTCAGTACTGGTAGAGGGATGGGTCAAGGTGGTTGTTGGTATACGAAACGTTATTGTAGATCTTATAAACATTAGTTCTGTTTATCAATAAAAGCAAACCATGAAACCAAAATTCATATATTCAGAAAATCAAATCCTATTTGCAGTTTTATTTGGACCTGAGACAATACGTAAGAAATTTTAACGATAAATTTCAACTTCCATTCCAGTGAAAGGTTCATAAACCACCAGTGACAATGGTACCTGTCATTAAGGAGGGAAGGCGTGGCATAATGCTATATTTCTTGAACGCTTATTCTCTTTTATTTTACTACAGCTATACATTATAAAATGAGACTAAAATAAATGTTATACAATATATCACTGATAACAACAGGGAGCGGAATATTTTTAAAAATATTAAACAATATTTATAGGTATTAAATTACGCCTTTAAAGTTTAATTTTCGAATGACCTTGGTCGCTTTCAAGAAGAAATGAGATGATGGAATTTGAGAATTTATGCAAGAGTACATGGCCTCACTACGTTTTCTTTACATGCTTATATATATATATATATATATATATATATATATATATATATATATATATACAGGGTGATTCAAAATTTTTTACCATTATATGGCGCTGTTATGTCATTGTTTACCACTTATAATTTGCGTGTGTGTGTGTTTGTTTATGTAAGTATTTGTGTATTTATTTGCTTTGTTTTAATAATAATAATGTCAATGTTTTCCGTAGGAAATGCGTCTCCAAGCAGTTAACGAGGCATTTCGACGAGTCAGACGATTGGAGCACCCTGTATATATATATATATATATATATATCATTATAATTATCATATATCAATGTATGACGATGGTACATTAACAAATAAGAATGTGGTACTTGAACCCACATGCCCGAATGGACGAAACTCCACTGATATACAGTGTGTATATATATATATATATATATAATATATATATATATGTGTGTATATATTAATATATATATATATATATATATATATATAGTATATATATATATATATATATATATATATATATATATATATATATATATATATATATATATATATCATTAAAATTAAGCTATTAATTCCATACATTAGCGTTATTAATCAAGTTGAAAGAATGGTTTGTACGTCATAAATATGAAGAAGGTTCAAATTTTCAAAGTTGCTTAATTGGCGGTTGTCAGAAAACTTTACGTAATAAGTCGTTGCGAAAGTTAAGTGATTCTTCGTCCGTCCTATCCTCCTCTGAAGAGTAAATAGGGCCGTAAAGATTCGTGTAAAAGCAGTTAGTAATCATCCTATCCCAGTTATTAATTTATATATCGGAATTTTTAATGGTTATTACAACCTAAAGGAGTCTATTAACAACCCTAATTTCGACGGCATTGGTTCTCGGTCCCCTTTACGAGTGGAGAATAAACGACAGGCCGATCATAGTAACACAAATAGGTTTTTTGTTTATTGTTATACTTTATAATAGGTTAGATATTTATTTAAAACCTATAAAAATATAATTTGTTAAGTGTCTTCATATATATATATATATATATATATACACACCCATTTTTTTAAATTTTTTTATTTGAATTACTTGTGCTCCTTATCGGGGCTTAAACATCAGATTACCTGTTACAAAAGAGACTTGGAACTTCAAATAAGCTTATGGTATTAAATAAGAGAGACTAGGTTGCTTAATTTATACAATTTTTTTTTGGTATAATGTCTCCTGCGCGCATAGCTAGATGTTTATATTAAAGCTTAGTGGGAAAAATAGTAAGTTTTTATGTTAATAAATTCCTGAGGGATATGTTATATTCAACATGGCGAGAGAAAGCAAAATGAGTTAAATATCTTTAGATCATAAATTTTAAATGTATGAGGTAATGGGAGGTAACAATATTCCCGAGGTTCTTCTATTCAAATTGCAGCCTCGGGTGTCATATATATATATAATGTATAATAAAAACCAGGGGGATATAATACGTCTGAAATATAGTTTATAAACCCAAATTAACCTAAGGATATCTCGATCACTCTTTATCTAAGACGATAAAAATGTTACTTATAGTTAGTATTGCTTAAACATTAAAGGTTTCTATTGTCAGTTTTGGCGCCTATAATAATTACACGACACGTTATTTCTTGGCAAAACCTATTTGAGTCCCTGTTTCGAATCTTTGTTAAACGGATAAGAAAGCGCGATGGAAGCACTCATGTCGTCTTTTCTTTTGTACTTTCTTGCCTTAATAATAATAACATCGTTCGTAACCGCATTTTTTTCAATTCGATCATTTATCAACCTGTTCCCATCCATTGACACTCTTAAATTGCAGTGGCGAGCTACCTGCTAATCCTCAGGCTTAGAAGGACCTAAAAATTCTGCGAACGCTCCTCATCGTCTCTTCTGAGAAAAGAATGAGAAGAGCGAGATCCGATTAAACCTCGTTTTGAGATTAAAACGTAAGACAATGGATTGATCGTCAAATGCAGCGATTAACTGTATTTGGATATCGGAGTCAAGATTCTGCTCAGATAATCTCCTTTGTAAAAATTTCAGATACGTTTTCCTACTTTCAGATATGTTGTACCTACTTTCAGATACGTTTCCTTAATTTCAGATACGTTTTCTTACTTTCAGATACGTTTCCCTACTTTCAGATACGTTTCCCTACTTTCAGATACGTTTCCTTAATTTCAGATACGTTACCCTACTTTCAGATACGTTTCCTTAATTTCAGATACGTTACCCTACTTTTAGATACGTTTCCTTAATTTCAGATACGTTACCCTACTTTCAGATACGTTTCTTTAATTTCAGATATTTCGTGCTTCATCCATACCTCATATATATATATATATATATATATATATATATATATATATATATATATACATTATAACTGCAAACACGCAGTATAATTAACGTAAAGAACGACGCTTTGTATAGGAGAATATTCCGCGCAAGATGAGAGCGAAAGAACGAAACAAATGAAAAAATGAGGTAACTGCGTGTTTGCAGTTATAATGTATATAATGTTACGGCATGCGGAAGGTGCCCCTTTGGGGCATTGGTTTCTGCGCGCATGTAGAGGAATTACGACATTTGATTGAGTGAGGCCCGTGGTGTAATGGTTATCATATCTGACCGGCAATCGGAAGATCCCGGGTTCGATTCCCGGGTGGTTACCTCATTTTTTCATTTGTTTCGTTCTTTCGCTCTCATCTTGCGCGGAATATTCTCCTATACAAAGCGTCGTTCTTTACGTTATATATATATATATATATATATATATATATATATATATATATATATTATATTATATTATATTTCATATACGTTATAAAGTTTCACAAAAGCCTGTATAATAAATAAACAATATAACAAAGATTCCATTTATCTCCTTTTTAATTAACGAAAATTAAATTTTAACAAAATTGTTAAAAATAAATGCTAATTGATAATTGGAGAATATCTTCCACAAAAATAATAATTATTTATTCCAGTTGTCCATTCTGAGCCTTCAAAGATGCAAATATGAACATAAGGTTTATAATTGTGTCTCTCTCTCTCTCTCTCTCTCGCTCTCTCTCGCTCTCTCTCTCTCTATCTCTCTCTCTCGCTCTCTCTGTTATAATTAAATCTCTATCAACACCCGCCGATTAACCAGTATTAGCGTGTATTTAAAAATCTTTAAAAATAACTTTAAAAACCGCCTCGTAAATTCTTGATGTCTTCCAGTCCTTTCGGTACGATAACTGCAATTATTTTTGGGCTTTCATTCCGGTATAAAAGTCCAATTAAGGATATTTCTTTTATTGCGTATTTACAAGCAAATCTCTCTCTCTCTCCATATATATATAAACAGGGTGGCGCAAAAGTCGCGCATCATCGAAATTTTCAGTGTTGATTCTATTATTGTTTTTCTTTTAGGTAGGGGATGGCTGCGAAATTAACAATAGAAGAGAGGATGAGCTTGGTTTTAATTCCTATGATGCGCGACTTTTTCGCCACCCTGTATATATATAATAATATATATATATATATATATATATATATATCAGTATGTATTAACTCGGAACAGTTTAACAATTTGTTTTTAATATTAAACCTTAAAAAAAAAACCAACTTTAAATTCAATTGGTTTTTACTAAAAGTATTATTAATAATTAAATATTGGTTTGAGTTTCGCGGCTTAAATTATTAAAAGCAATTCCATGATACAAGATTGGTTCATACGATAGCGTTTCTGTTTTCAATTTATGGCACTGACATTTGCATACGAGCTTTTTGCTTCAGTTCTGCTTTGAGGCTCTCGCTCATAATTGATGATGAGGTATTGCATTTATCACACAAAGAAATATATGAGCTGCTTTCATCCCAATATCTTAATTCAAGCTCAGACAAGGATCATTATGTAAATAATTCTCGGCTCCGATAGTTCAGATAGAACGCTGTCTGTATCTACTACAAATATAACCTTTAATATAATATATATATATATATATATATATATATATATATAGAGAGAGAGAGAGAGAGAGAGAGAGAGAGAGAGAGAGAGAGAGAGAGAGAGAGATATCGACCAGGGAAATACTCCGGGGGTAGACGTTAGGCAAGAGACAGCAGGGAGTGCTGGAACTTCCTGTTTCTCCTGTCACCTGTCCTCTTTAGCTGATCTTTTTAGTGTCTTATCTACCTTGTGAGCAGCAGTCCAATATGCTCTCGAACACACACTTATTTATATATTCTTCACTATACATACATGCATGCATTTTACACACTACACAACCTTTGAGAAATTTATATATATATATATATATATATACTGTATATTAAATATATATATATTTTTTTTAATGTTTGTACTTTTCCTTCCTCTGTTCTCATCCTTTCACAATATTTATGCTGGAAAGTATCAGTTTGTGAAAGTAAGTTACACTCAAGAGAAATAAATTGCCATTCAAAAATAATCGTTGACAGTTTGATTGTTGAGAGATAAGATTTTTTGGGGTAATCTTGTAGTTTAACTTCGCGAATACGTCCGGGAAATTTAACATCGCAAATTCGAAATTCGTCCGGGAAATTTAATGTCATAAATTCGAAATTCGTCCTGGAAATTTAATGTCACAAATTCGAAATTCGTCCTGGAAATTTAATGTCACAAATTACTGAAAAACAAAAGGAAAAAATCTCATTTTACTCGTATTTAAACGACAGATCTTTTTTAATAACACAAATTATCAAATGATGATTAAATCGTTTATAACCTAACGTAACCTAACGTAACCTGCCATGTTCAAAACGACTTCTACAATAAAAATTTTAAAAAAATTAATTCGTGATGTTAAACTATAAAATTTCCTTTTCGCTTTGAAATTTTTTTCTCTTTTTTTTTATCATGAAAACAAGAATGAATTCACCCTTTTCAAAAGTCTAAATTTGTACTCATGAATGTACTCATGAAATTCAATACGGTGTCATTTTAACTTGACCTCTTTGTACTTCATTATCTCAGTTACAAAATATGTACCCCCCAATTCCCCCTCTAGCTTTACTCCTTCCCCCTTACAAATCACTCGCCCTTCCCCGTTTAATACTTTCTCACCCTTTAAACTACTCAAAAACTGTTACAATTATTCGCTTCTCACGCCAACCAACGCCGGTTTCCGACCAGGTCCTTCACACTTCTTGCTCGGAGCAGCTCTCGAGAGAGGCTGCGAAAAAGGAGCCCAATTAATGTCATACTGATTAGAGCTTCGTTCATAATATAAGAATTTTAAATGTGTATATTCAATTTTTTTATTGGAAATTATTTTTAAAAGTATATATATTAAATCCCAGCTATATATTTATATTCCTATACCTCAAATAAGGCTTAGCAAAATTCGCGACTGTAAGTGCGGATTCCTGATGGATCGGAGGCTCACGTAGCACGTAACTATTGAATTTAATTAAGAACATGGTAATAGGAGACACCCATAACAGGAGTCTGTATAAATATTAAATGCAGTTTATATAATGCCCAATATATATATTATATATATATATATATATATAATATAATATCAGGTATAGTTCAGGACACCTTAATAAGAACATATCATACGTATATATTCAATATAGGGTGTCCATAAAGTCAGGCGAGTGACTATGGTAAAGTATACATGCATAGTCACTCGCGTAACTTTATGGACACCCTGTATACAGTATATATTAAAAAATATATTTAATTTATTTAATATTTAAATAATAATAGCTTCCAGTATATTTTAAGAATAAATTATAATTTTGCAATTCTTTTCAAAACATTTTAAATTTAACCAATATTTATTGGGTATATACCAAATATTTATTGGATATAGTGTCAGTAGCGTATAGGAAATGTTGTATTTAAAAAGGTTTAACATCGTAAATTACCCAAATATGAAATATGAACCATAAAAAATATAATGGATAGGATATATAACATAGCGTAACTGAGTTAATAGCAAGTAGTCTGTAAGGAGCCATTTAAGGGAGGGTCGCTCTGCTTTTTACTCGACTATTTGTAACAAAAATTATGTCCTTATGTCCGTAACTCGTCTTCCTTAATAGATTCAATCTTACGCGATAAGAAGTATATTATTACGATATAAAAGAATCATTCGTTGATGGTATACGATCTTAAAAACTTATGGGTCATAGAGAATATTAAAGCATCCCGAGTCTCCTGCGTTCGCATTGAGCATTGACAGTTACATTCTGCTGTAAACATATCATATGTGCTCGGACATCGCTACTCGTTTGACACATCTGTTACGTTAATTCCAAATTTATTTTGACGCTTCGTAAACGAATTTAATTTAGGGGACAAATATAGTTTAAAATGAATGCAAAGATATTAGAGCATATACAGTGTGTATATATATATATATATATATATATATATATATGTGTGTGTGTGTGTGTGTGTGTGTGTGTATATATATATATATATATAAACCTAAACCCAATTACCATTCAAACAACACTGGAAAATAGGAAAGGCAGAATGTGTAGTGTTCCCAAAGTAAAGGCCCGACAAGGGACCTCCTCAACCCTGAAGGAAAATAGCTTGGTTGTCAGGGTCCTAAGGACCTCAGAAACGTAACGGGGGTCAAAGTTGAAGTCTTCAAGAAAAGACTGGATGCCTGGCTCAGGACAGTACCAGATGAGCCGGGCGTGCCTGGCTATGTACGGTGGAGAGCGCAAGAAAGCAACTCGCTCCTCCACCAGGCCAGACCTAGAGGCGGGGCCACCAGCTTGACCTCCGTGTGAAGAGAGACCAACGCACGAAACAACATAAGGTAAGGTAAGGTGTGTATATATATATATATGTAGTGGTCAAATCGCTGACTACGATTCCACCGGGCACCGGTTTCGATTCCCAAAATTTAGTTGGGTACCAGGTAGATTAGTGGTTAAAACGCGGAAGTCTTCCCCTCAGGAGTGTAACTCACTTTCGTATTAGCCACTGCTTGTTATTCTACCCGCAACAAAAAAAAAGGTGGGACTAGTATGTTTCATGGACTGCTCTCGATTTTCCTACGAAATTGCAAACAAGGGCAGTCGATGACCCTGATTTTTTTCTGCAATCGGTTTTCTTGAGAAATGATAAAGAAAAATGTTATTGGATATTGAATAAATTTATTTACTGAAACGACGCAATACACTCCAACATCTTTTTGAATAAGTCCGAGCTGGTGTGGCGCTTACGCCATACAAATTCACAAAAAATGACAAGAATTAGTGCGATATCTTGCAAAAAAGAATAGTATAAGAAACTCGGTTAGGTCAGGTTAGGTTAGGTTAAGTTAGGTTAGGTTAGGTCAGGTTAGGTTAGGTTAGGTTAGGTTTCTCAAGAAAACCGATTGCAGAAACAAAATCAGGGTCATCGACTGCCCTTGTTTGCAATTTCGTAGGAAAATCGAGAGCAGTCCCTGAAACATACTAGGTCCAAAAAGGTTCCAAAACAAGACATCAATTTGAACATTTGTTTCAGTTCTAATATAGTACTCTTGGAAATTTAATTTAAAATAAATTTTCCTATGAGATCGGACTTATGGGACACCCTGTATAGATTATAGAATATGAAACACAGTATAACAAATAAATTACAGCAAATGGCTACAATACTTTACAGAGACAAACCGGTATTCAGTAGTTTTTTCGCAGGTATGGAGAGCCAAGGGCGAAAACCCCCAAAAACGGCCCCCCCCCCTCTTATAGAGGAAGAAGAGAGCCAAAATCAAACTCCAGGCTTTTCGAGATGGCCGGACAATCTGCGTTTGAAAGATTAGAGGTCATAGACAGGGGGAAAGATGGATTGAGGAAGATTGTTTCACAGTTGACTGGTTGAGTAGATGAAAGAGTGAAAATACCGATCAACCCTTGAATTAGAGAGTTGGACAGAAAAGGCATGAAAATGTGTCGAAAGTCTGGCTCTCTTTAAAGGAGAGGGCATGCAGTTAGAGAGTTTAGAAGAGCAGTGTCCGTTAAAATAGCGATAGTGAAGAGAGAGTGAGGCAACATTGCAGCAAAACGAGAGGGATTGAAGACAGTCAGTGAGAGACGGGGAATTGATGAGACGGAAAGCCCTTGATTCCACCCTGTTAAGTAGGGCTGTGTGGATTGAGCCATCCCACACATGAGAAGCAAGAGAGTGAGGCAACATTGCAGCAAAAAGAGAGGGATTGAAGACAGTCAGTGAGAGGCGGGGAATTGATGAGACGAAAAGCCTTTGATTCCACCCTGTCAAGTAGGGCTGTGTGGACTGAGCCACCCGACACATGAAAAGCGTACTCTATACAGAGGTGGACAAAACCTCTGTACAGAGACAGCAACTGAGTGGTGGGTGAAGAAGCAGAACCGGTACAACACACCTAACTAATTAAAAGCTGTTTTAAAAAGAGTATATGTGATCTTTCCAGGAAAGATCACGAGAAAAGGAAAAGCCAAAGAATGTTGAAAGAAGAAAAAATTTATTTGTGTATTGTTGAAGGTAAAGCGATAGGCGTGTGAAAAATTGTGACCAGTAGACATATGAAAGCACCGAGATTTTGAAGAAATGAAGGCCAGAAGGAGATCAGAGGTCAGGTGCACCATAGCCGTCCTACGCGAATCATGTAGTGACTGTTGAGAAGGACGCTTTGTGAAGCGGATGGAGAAGTGAAGAGTGGAATTATCAGCATAGGAGTGGAGAGGATAAGAAGTGCGATTGATAAATAAAAAGAAAAGAGCGAGTGATAGGACAGAACCCAGAGGAACACCACTATTAATAGCTTTAGGAGAAAAACAGTGGCCATCTACAACCGCAGCAATAGATAGGCCAGAATAGAAATTAAAGATGAAGGCACAGATAGAAGGAGAGAAACCGAAGGAGGACAATTTCGAAACTCACCGAAATCCCGAAAGGAGTATGACCAAGCTAGTAGAGCGTTCCTTGCGGACCCATACTGGCAATCTGAAAAAGATTGTGACAAGAAAGGTGTTTAAGAATCTTCCTCTTCAGGATAGATTCAAAAACTTTAGAGAAGTAAGAAAGCAAAGCAATTGGACGATAGTTGGAGGGTTGAGAACGGTCACCCTTCTTTGCAACAGGCTGAATGAAAGCGAACTTCCAGTAGGAAGGAAAAATACCAGATGAAAGACAAAAATGAAAGAGTTTGCCTAGGCAGGATATCAGAACAAAAGCACAGTTCTTAAAAACAACAGAAGGGACACCATCAGAACCGTACGCCTTCCTAGAGTTGAGCCCAGATAAGGCAGAAAAAACACCTTTTGAAGAGATTCTAATTTCAGGCATAATTAATTCGGAAGGAGGAGATGGAAGAACAGCACTGGAATCGTCCATGGTTGAGTTGGAAGCGAAAGTTTTTGCGAAGAGTTCGGCTTTACAGGGAGAAGAGACGGCAACTGAGCCGTCGGAATGGAAAAGAGGAGGGAAAGAAGAACACCTGTTCCCTCTCTAAAAAAATGTCATTGCTATCAACACATGCGCAATGATGGGGCAACTTTTCTTGACGTTAATGCTGTCTAGTTCTCGATTTATTGTCTCACCTGTGGCACCTGGAAAACATCTAATTTTTTTCTTGGTTACGCGGTTTGCTCCGAAAAAGTCCATTTGAATTTCTACTGCAGAATCCCCAATTAAAATGAACTCCTCTTCGTCAGCAAGTAAGTCAAACCTGTTTTTTTTTTAAAGTAATGGATTCAGAATCCCTGTATTTCGGTTTTGAAGGTCTTTTATTTTTGACCACCTTGAATTTTTCATCCTTTGTCCTACTTTTCGGACTACTCAATGTGGTTTCCAAACGGGCTATGCTTTGTTCTAAACGTTCAACCTTAGAATTTATATGAATTATATCCGATGTTGGGTTTTCTCTCTGACCTAAACCACTGGCTTGGATTTCCAGTGCTACAATCCGAGCTTCATGATTTAAAAAAAATTTCCTTTAGCTCTTTAACTTCTTTTTTATGCTTATCGCTCAATCTACAAAACAAACATGTCGCTGAATTACCTTCAGGAAAGTCAATACACCAATGTGGAACTTTACATTTAAAACATTCGGCTTTCAATTTACCTGGCCCTGTCATCCTCTATTTTTCTTGCAATTAACAATACTTATGTAAAAGGAAAGAAGAACCTATCAAGTTTTGAGAAGGTGACCGTTTTCCTACGCTGTCTGTCCTACCTGCATCGAGTACAATCTTTAAGGCTAAAGCAAAATAAGCCTTAAGGAACTACATTGTACTTTGACTGCTTTAACGCTGTATGCTTACCCATCTCGGAAGGGATTCGAAGATATTTCTCAGACACGGCAAAAAAAGCTTTACGGCACCACGTTGGTCACCTTAACTATAACTTCGTTTAACAAATAAAGGAATTTAACTATAATTAAATACTATAGAAGGAAATTTAGATACGTTAAATTAAATATGAGGACACCAAACACTGTTGTAAATATACACTTTACTGGCGAGTTAATTTCACTGGAAAACAAGTTTTCTTGACCACTGAACACTCGATCAAACGTATGTAATCACCAGGAACAGTAGGTGAAGACTATGTTAGTTGGATGAGTGACCGTCCTCTGTGTTCAGATGATGTAGCGACCCGTGGTTTCAATGTAAAGCTGTAGGTCCCCTCGGTCACATTATCTTTACGAAGAATGCTTAACAGTCCCAAAACACTGCATTACATTACATAATTTGATAAAAGCCTAAATATAAATATAAGGAACTCGCAATACGCAGTAAATTAAATTCATAAGTAACCAAAATTAAATGTGTATTTATCATTTTAGAATTTACCTATGCGACTCTATTGAACATTTTCCTAACTGTAATTATAATATAATTATTAGTTATAGTTATAAACTTTTTAAATTAATTTTTATGCAGTAACTATACCTCCATCTCTTCCTTTAAAGTCTAAATGAAGCAAATGTAAATGAAATGAATAGAACCAGCGGGCATGCGCATTCAGAGCAGAGTGTGTTAAAACTGAAATCACCCTGCTTTAAAGTAATTTCTTTCTCCTTATGCTGCATGTGGTAGACTACAGTAGATGTACCGACCAAATTTTCTTTATTCGCACTAATATTAACAATTTAACTGGTCAAACAATTTCAATTGTTTGTATCATGACGCAGTAAAGACCCCAATGTCGTTTTTCTGATCGTTTTCACGAAACGCTCGTTAGGTGACAGGTACTTTCTGCGTATCACCTGTATTTATGTCCTTTTTCTGTCCATTCTGGAGTTAAGATTTTAAGTAAAATAAGTTTCTTGAGTCACTTTTGTACTTTCTGGGAGTATTAAGAAAAAGCTTAAGTTATGACCGTATCATCTTCACTGTGCCTCTTCAGAAACGAATACCTTTTCTTTCGTATGTTCCGTAGGATGATTCCTCACTCCACGGGGGTCGGGCTTGTTGCCCCACCTCTCGAGTTGGCCTGGTGAATTAGAGAGTTGGATTTTTTAGATTTTCATTTCACATAACGAGGTACAACCGGCTCATCTGGGGTTGTTCTGAGCCGGGTGTCTAGTCTTCTTTCGAAGACTTCTACGGCAACAACATTCGTGTTCCTAAGTTTATTGGGCAGTAGGTTAAACAGTCTTGGTCATCTGACAACAAGGATATATATATATATATATATGGGATGAATTTCACACTTAAATACGTGAAATGAATGAATGATGCAAATCCACAAGGAAAAAGAAAAAAATATTCCAAGGTCTTTCGTGTATTCAACAGTACACCTCGTCAGGGACGTCATCTATATATATATATATATATATATATATATATATATAAAAACTAAGTTTCTAAGTAGAGTCGCATGTACAGGGTAAGCGAAAAGTACCTGTGCACCTGTCCATTTCCAACACAATGCAGGTACAGGTTCACTACACTTCTTGCAGGTGCACACGGACTTTTCGCTCACCCTGTATAAGTACACAAGTGATCACAGTATAATTGTAAGTACAGGTTTAGAAATTCTCTTCCACTATTTTTCCCTCCACAATAAGAAGGTAGAGCCTCATAAATCATCCGAAAAAGTTATACCAACTAGTAAAATATATATAAAAAATATAAAAATATATATAAATATATATAAATATATATAAAAATATATATAAAATATATATATATATACTGTGTACTAGACGTAATTAAGATGGAAATAAATAATATATATTTTCTTTCTTCACCAATTTACTGTTTAGAATTACCAACAGTCAAAATTATTGATGAGCTTATGGATGGATCACCATTTTAGACGAAACGAAGCTATGTTTTAGATTATATTCGAGTCAACGGTTATATTTAAAATTATGAAGTTGTTCTCATTGAGAATGATGCATATTTACCTTAAATGTAATTAGTAAAATATAACTAATATAAATAATTAGTAAAACCAAGGGATTTTTACGGTTTGGCGGACTGCTACAGATTTTTGCGAAAATTAGCAAATTAATTATTTACAAATTTTATCGTAAGGAAATGTCTAATTCCTAACGTAACTTAACCTAACCTAACCTAATCTAAAACACTAAACCTAACCTAACCTAACCTAAAACACTAAACCTAACCTAATCTAAGACACTAAACCTAACCTAGCCTAACCTAAAACACTAAACCTAACCTAATCTAAAACACTAAACCTAACCTAACCCAATCTAAAACACTAAACCTAACCTAACCTAAAACACTAAGCCTAACCTAACCTAAAACACTAAACCTAACCTAACCTAAAACACTAAGCCTAACCTAACCTAAAACACTAAACCTAACCTAACCTGAAACACTAAACCTAACCTAACCTAACCTGAAACACTAAACCTAACCTAACCTAATCTAAAACACTAAACCTAACCTAACCTAACCTAAAACACTAAACCTAACCTAACCTAACCTAAAACACTAAACCTAACCTAACCTAAAACACTAAACCTAACCTAACCTAACTTACATTTCCTTAGGATAGAATTTGTAAATATTTGATTTACTGACAGTTTATTAAAAAGCTGTAGCACGTAGTCCGCTAAACCGAAAAGACCCAAAGCAAGAGTGGGATATTCAACGATCTATCGCAGTTCCTATACAGTACATCACGTTCCTGTTTGTTTCATCTGTTTCATCTGTTTCATCACTGCATTTGTTTCATCACTGCATTCGTTTTAAAAGTAAATTATTCTTTTTAGGATATCCATGATGCTCCAAAGCTGAAAATCAAAGTTTGTTTACACACTCAATAAACAGTTTAGTCGTTCTCGATTTCCTTTTATATATATATATATATATATATATATATATATATATATATATATATATATATATATGGTGATTCAAAAGTTCTGTCCCAAAGATAACTATAAAATAAATGCCTTTGGGACAGGACTTATGAATCACTCTGTGTATATATATATATATTATATATATATATATATATATATATATATATAATAATGAGTTGTTTTACAAAATATTAAAAACATTTTACATACAAGTATGTAATATAATGAACGCTAAATTATTGACTGACTCTGTACAGAGTGACCACAAAGTCCCTTTGCATTGAAATTACAGCATATTTGTGTGTTGCCCTCGTTTTTCATGCAAAGGGACTTTGTGACCCCCCCCCCCTGCAGATTAAATCTTAAATAAAACTTAATAAAAATATAAAGGTATGTAAATTTCAATTAACGAAAAAAGAAATCTACGGGTTTTATTTACCGCGCTTCACTGAGTGGTGTAAATGGTTCTGTTTTCTATGAACGCCATACGCGCGAAATCTAAAATGGTTATATACACTAAATTTCACAACATTTTAGTGTGCCCCCAATTGATGTGAAAGGCCGACACTACTACAGTAGGAAATTTCCCGTACATGGAACAATTCTGATACTCAAATACCTTAACTATTCTAAAAATTTCAAAGCAGAACTTAATGATTTGAAATTGAATTATATTTTTAATGGGAGGCACGCGTTGACTTGATTCATTTGAGATGCGAGTTTGACGTACCCTCAGGTGGGTATTTTTCTATTTAGATTTTAATTAAATAAGATTTAGGCATCAAAACTCAAATGTCTATCCAGCTCACCAAACTCTCTAATATAAGTTCCAGAGCCGGCCTCAGCCAAAATAGCGCCCCGAGCGGAATAAGTATTTGGCGCCCTATACATGCCAAAAGATTGTATTTATGCAATCGATAAATTTACGAGGTGCTTTTGGCGCTCCCAGGGCAGTTGCGCTCCTAGCGGTCGCCCCGTTCGCCCGCCCCTAGGACCGGCTCTGTATCCCTGTATAGAACCCCACTGGTATTAAAATTGGGGGTAAAATTTATCCTTCGCTTCAAAAATAAAACTTTTTAACATTTTTTTCAGTTTTAATTTTGGACCCCCCCCCCACCCCCCACCCCAAAACGGGGTTGAAAGCTTGAAATATTGAAAATCTTTAAAATATTGGACAACAGAAAACCCTAAACAAAGGTTTATTTTTATCTTGTATCCCTTAATGCAATTATAGGTATAAACATATACATATATATATATATATATATATGTGTCAAAGACATCAAATTAATTAGCAACAATTGTTCAGCTAGCTGTATACTTCGCAAATCCAAATTCCGTTTTATAATATTTGAAAATTAAAAATAAAAAAAATTATTAATAGATTTAAAAAAAAAATATATATTTTTTTTAATCAAAAATTATATAAAATTCTTATTTAAGAAAATTTTAATTTACGTATAATTAAATTAATTAAAAGATATTTTTCCTAAAAATAGGAATTATCTTGTCAGTCATTGTAAAAAATTAAAAACAGTAAATTAAATATTAATTACATAAATTTCGTGTTAAAAGTAGCTTTAATCGTACGTACATTAAATTAACCAAATTAAAGAAGGATTGTAAAGTTTATCATTTTATTGAATAAGTTACAAAATAAAGATCGAGTAATTAATTTTAAACCATTTTTTTTTTTTTTTTTTTAACATTTTATGGGAATAAAGTTTCAATTAATTCGCTTATCATAGTTTAATCAGTTCACAAAATTCTCACCAACAACTGGACAAAAAGTAAGCTTCATTGGTACGGAAGAGTGATAAATACTTGTAGAGAAAAGAGAAGGATAAAGGGGCAATGAAGAAAAAGAAGCATTTACGACACGTACACACGCGCGCGCGCACACATACACACACACACACACACAAAAGAAAAAAAGTGTTCCTCCAAAATATGCGCAATAATTTATTTTTGGGATCACCTTGTCGTATAACTGCATTTTTTTTTGTAAACAATATAGATGTAATTTTTTTTTAAATTAAAAATTCAATTTCTTAATATTATTTCGTAAAAGTGCGCATTTTAAAAATTGAAAATTGAAAAGGACATTCTGAGTTTATACCTCAACTCTCCTTTTCGTGATCAGGGACCTGCTCTGTGTTAAAAAAAAAAACCTGCCAAAGAAGTGCAGGATGGGGTCCACGAGGAAACGTAAAAAAGATGTTAAAATACATTTTTTTCGGTTAACAATAAAGACAATAGTAAATCACTGTCTAATAACGCAGATTTTCACTAAATATTAAAAAGCCTTACTGGTCTTTTTACGTCGTATATATATATATATATACACACACACAAAGGTGTTTCCTAAGTTATAAATGAAGAAGGAAACCTTTCCACAAAATTCATTTACCACGCACTAAACAAAATGTTAAATTAACATAAATGTCTCTGTAAATGTATTTTTTACAAAATATTAAAGGAAAAAAACTGTGTTTGGATATTCATTATAAGATCGTCGTAGTTTCTGTATCACGAAAGGAGAATTACGTTTTAAATTTCTTATCACGGGTTTCCGCAAACCTTCGAAAGTTGATTGGTCAGTGGTTTACGGCAGTTTGTACAGTGTCACGGGAATATTTAAGGCCTACGCACCTTATACAGATTTTTTTTCAATATTCTTGGTACGGGTCTCAGGTAACAAAAATAGCTGAACGTATACTGAAAATATCTAGTCACTCATATATATATATATATATATATATATGGAATACACAGACCTAATGTCATGGAAGACAGAAACTTCATGGAATAATTAAATCCACTATAGTCCGAATAAGTAATGATAAATGGTAAATACTAAAGTTTTTTCTTTTCATGATGGAAGCCCAACGTGGACAACGGATCACTCGCAAAGAGGCCCTAAAATATAACTTCCCTCATCAGCTATCTGCAAAGCAGATAGGGCCTAGCTTTGGGAGATGATCGATGATTTAAAGCTTACCTAGACAACTACATTCAGAGCTTCAATATACGGAAGGAACGCGTTGCATTTGTGTCGGATTGAATTTACATCGAAAAGAAAAAACTTTCGTATTTGCCATTTGCCATTACTTCTTCGGATTATAGTGGATTTAATTATCCTAGAGGCGTTCCTTGTTCCATGCACATCAGATCTGCGTATTTCGTGAAAGTTGTCTCAAGGGACCATATATGGTGATTCAAAATAATGTAGGCATATTTTGAAATTATTAATTTTGGACACTAATTGCATCTCTGGTGTAATGATGATGTAATGATGATGTAATGATGATGTAATGCTGGTGTATTTACTAACTCGGAATATTATTAAAAACTGATACAAAATCACACTCGTTTTGCATTAGGAGTTGAAGTAGTTCCCAACCTTTTCGAACAAACGGACCAGTAAAAATAATAATTTCGTGGACCATATGTGCAAAACACATCAATAATAAGATCAATTCTAGCAATCAAAATAATAATAATTTGACAAACTTTTTAAATAACAATTCTCCATCTTTTCCCTTCTAGAAAAATAAATTAGTTCTGTATGTATAGGCCTCATTAAGACTGCATAACTGAGACCCTAACTGAAATAATTCTGTTACATCAGTGAAAAGCAGCATGGAAGCTATAATAAAATAGCAATCTGACGAGGAAAGTAATAAAAAGATTTTATAACTCTGAAAACACATAAAAACTTGACCATAAAAAATTATTTACCAGTCCTAGTGGGACTTCTACGCCCGCTTCTTTGATACAAGCTTATGAATGCGCGGTTCGGTGTTGGACAGTACAACGCGGAGTGGTGTACTCGAATGTCGAGCCTGTTCTTGTGTATTGTCTTTCTTGAAGGCGCTGCCGAGGATTCAACTTCACAAAGATACCTGGAGGGGGATGGTAGCGACACTGTCAATGCAAGACAACTTAACTTTAGATATTCTGGGTGAACTTTGGTCCAAAATGCGGTTAATGTTATCTCACTTTTGAGGAGTGCTCTTAATCCCTTGTCACTTGAAAGCTCAATCAGTTTATTTCAGTCTATTTAACCTTTTTCGCACTGTTACTTCTTGAGCTAGCCAACAAAATCGTAATTACCCCCCCCCCCCCCCCCCGCGTCTTTTTAAATGGCAAATATGAGAAAAAGAAAATTAGGAAAAAATAGCACAAGTTTAGTGAAACCATAATTCAGCTTTTTTTTTACAGTGGCGCCAGCTCCTTACCTCATAAAAAAGGCCGAATTACCCCCCTAGGGGGTAATTACCCACATGTTAAGTATTACTGCATAGTATTTAAGTTAGTTACGTCAATTTTGGCAAATGGGTTTCGTATCATTCATTTCCATTCCTTGGAATAGGAAATGAATGGATTTCAGTAGGGAAGTAAGCATCGTCAGTAAGGAAGTAAACATCGTCAGTAAGGAAGTAATCATCAAACTATTCCATCAAAGATTTCAAATCCCCACCGATAACAGTGGTCAAATTATGAATATCAAAGTCTTCTTCGCCTTCGTCTATAATGGAGACAGGGAACAGGGAACATATCAAAACATTTCCTTAATACTTGTTCTTCCCAAACCCGTAGTTCCTTTTTAACCATCAATTTAACAAACACTCGAAACACTGAAGTCACTTTTCCTTGCAGGAAAAGGTCCAACTCATTTAAGATGAAAAATATATCAGCCAAATATGCCAGTTTGGCAACTCAGCCTTGCTTTAAGAAGAGTTTTGCCCAGTGAGACTTCCTCTCGCTGAGAAATAGAATCAATTTATTGTGGAGTTCAAGAACACGAAACCATACTTTTCCTCGAGAAAGCTAACGCACAGCTGTATGAAGCAGTAGCTGTCGATGCATAGGTCCCATGCTATCACAGCAATGAAAACAAGCAAGAGTTTAGAGCAGCGACTTTAACGAAATTGACAATTTTGATAGTTTCACTGAGAACTCTATGGAGTTTAGCGGACATTTTTTTCGTTACTAGCATTTCATGGTGAATGAAGCAGCGTGTCACTCTGCAGTTGAGAACCACAGGTTGGGAACCACTGAACTAAGTCATCTTAGCGGTTCTAGGAAATTTCGCCGCAAACATTTTCGCCGTAGGAAAATTCGCCGTAAACATTTTCGCCGTAAACATTTTCGCCGTAAGACAAATTCGCCGTAAGGACATTTCGCCGTAAAATTTTTTAAAAATAATCAATGGATGATAAAGGGTATTATATAAGCATTAAAAAGGCAAGTCTTTATTCAATGGTAAAAGTCAGTGATAAAACTTCTTAAAAATAAACTCTCTTCCTTCATCAAATTGGTTATGAGTTTCTAGATACTTGGATGCATGTGAGTAATAGAGCTTTGTATTGCATTGTGGAAGCCTTCTATACTGTTGTTCGTTCTCGGCATATTATTATGAGTTCTTTCGACAACATTCCACAATTCTATAGGAAATGTTGGCTCCATTCTTCGCCTTCGCGCGCCTCGGCCTCGTTCTCCTCCTATATAGTGAGTTTCAAAGCAAGATAAGGAATTTATTTAAGAAATTTATTTAACCAAACTATCACGACTTAACCTAACCAATCGTCAATGCCGTACAGTATAAAGAATCTTAATTGTGGTAGACTGCTCGAAGCTAGGTAGACCGCACACTTAACCAGCACCGGCTATTATAAGGGTTCAGTTAAACTTTTTTTTTAATTTTAATTTTATTTTATTTACGGCGAAATATCCTTACGGCGAATTTGTCTTACGGCGAAAATGTTTACGGCGAAAATGTTTACGGCGAATTTTCCTACGGCGAAAATGTTTACGGCGAATTTTCCGGTCACGCATCTTAGCATCTAACATAACCTAAGCCTAATCCATCTTTAACATGGCGGATACACGGCTGACTTTCGAACAGAACATTTTGAAATGGTATTGAAAATATAAAAACTTAAAGGAAGTGCAACGTGTCTGGATAAGAGGGTATGGAACGGCAGCTTCCATTCGTACAACAATTAGTCGCATACGTGATAAATTTGAAGAACGTGAACTGTCCTAAATGTGAAAAAACAAATCCAAATGAAGAAGAAACTGTGAAACGCTAATAACGGCGTACCATCGTTCTCCAGAACGTCAACAAGGCGCTGTGCACGTGAATCAGGGATCAGTCAACCTACCGTTCATTGTATTTTAAAGGGATTAAAGTGGAAACAAAACATACCTAGGTTTTTGCACGCTCTTAACGAAGATGATCATGATAGAAGAGTAGAATTCTCCAAGTGGTTCACTGCTTTCAGTAATGAACATCGTGAATTTGAAGATAGGATAATGTGATCCGATGAGCCTACTTTCAAATTGAATGGACATGTAAATCGTCACAAATGTGTATTTTCGCCAGTGCAAAACCCAAACATTTGTGCGAGGAATCTTATTAATCTGAAAGGCCTTACGGTGTGTCTTGGATTTTCTTCTCGTGACATTGTTGGTCCATTCTTTTTAATGGTACTGTAACAGGTCAAAATTATCTGGAAATACTGGGTAATGATGCCGTTCCCGCAATACATTTGTACGGGGACCATGTGGTTTACTTTCAGCAAGATGGCGCAGAGCCACATTACCAAAGAGATGTTCAAGCTTCTCTTGATACAGTTTCCTAGGCTGTGGATAGGTCATCGTGGAAACGCAACTGAATATCCTCCAACGTCACCAGATCTTATGCCTCTGGATTTCTATCTGTAGTGGTACCTGAAGGACAAAGTGTGCAACACTTAGAAGAAGCGATTGGTGGGGAAGTACGCAAAATCTCAACTACTATGAACGCTCTGTGTACCGATCTGTTTTGGGTCGTTGCGCCGTATGTTTGCATGCAAATGAAAGACATTTTGAACATTTAACAAATAATGACTATTAAATGTTTTTACATGCTTAATTATGTATATAGTAAAATTTTGGTACTTTCATGTTATCGCGGACCCCAGACATTTTGCCGAAAATATCACAACTTAACCTAACCAATTGTCAAGGGCATACAGTTGACCTAACCGTATTTCTTGTATGTCCATAATGAGACTTTGAAAGATTATTTAATAATAATAAGAACAGAAAAACCGGTGCTTTCCTGTTAGGTCAATTGTATGCCCTTGACAATTGGTTAAGTTAAGTTGTGATATTTTCGGCAAAAAAGTCTGGGGTCTGGGATAACAGGAAAGTACCAAAATTTTTGTTTATTAAGTATCCAAAAAAAAAAAAAACAAAATTGTGTTTAGATTATTTTGAATCACACCTATATATATATATATATATATATATATATATATATATATATATATATATATATATATACACACACACACACACGACTTAATCTATAAATACTGAACCTGTGCATTAAAAAATTATATAAAAATTATTCTCAGGGGACCAATCTGAGTTTCTATATATATATATATATATATATATATATATATATATATATACACGACTTAATCTATAAGTACCGAACCTGTGTATTAAAAAATTATAATTTATTATATATATATATATATATATATATATATATATATATATATATATATATATATATATATATATATATATATATATATATATATATATATATATATAAATTTTTAAAATTTCTACAAAAGAAAAGATTTAAAAAAATTTTAAAATGTTAAAAGATTACCTCTCTTTGAATTAGTCTTCTTGTTCACGTCTCGCAAGAGACATTTTTAACGTGGAAAGGGAGAATGAGAGGTTACGTCAGGTTAAGCGAGGTTAAATTAGAGATAATATTTTGTTTTTTAATAAAAAAAAAAAAATTGAAGGTCGATAACCTAATGTTTGCTCGGTTGGAATTTAAACAACGGAGGGGGGAGAAGAAGCACCCCCCCTTTCCTTCCTAGGTATATTATACCCGGTTAGGTCATACTAATGGGAATTTTAGTTACTTTATTTTTATATAAAATGAAAAAAATTGACATCTCTATTTAACAGATAGGCGAATGTGTGTGTGTGTGTGTGTGTGCGTGTATGTTTGTATATATACAGTATATGTGTGTGTGTGGGTGTGTGTGTGTGTGTGTGTATGTGTGTATGTATGTGTGCGTGTATGTGTGTATGTAACGCGTGTGAGCAAACTACGATGCTGGCAGAAGATAAAAACATTGATGAATAGATAAGGAGGAAAAAAAAAAATAATAATATAGAGATAAAAAAACTATAGAAATATTAATAATAATTAATCCGTTTCACGTAAAATAATTTCGGAGAAAGTTGATCCAAAAGGAAAAATTTAAAGGTCCCCTTTTGAATGTACCTTATTAGCGCGTCAATTATTACAATTTGTCCAACACCTGACCTTTTCTCATGCATCCGTATACATGCAATCATATCATATATATATATATATATATATATATATATATATACATGCAATCAATCATATATATATATATATATATATATATATATATATAATATATATATATATATATATGCAGGCAGGTAGTCGAGAGGAAAGTCTTTGACATTTGATTAAAATCCTTATTAGGCAATAAACATTTCTTCGCGAATAATCATCCGTAATTTAATATTTTAAAATAATTTTTAAATAATTTTATATATGCGAACTTCACGTTCATCATTATTATTATTATTATTATTATTATTATTATAATATATTACAACTACAACCACAGTTAGGTAGACCAGCCATGAGTGGATCCTAGAGTCTTTGTTGATCTGAAACATTATAACATATAACATTATAACATATTTTATTTATATATATATATATATATATGTGTGTGAGCTACGTCGTTATATATGTATATGTGTGTGTGGGCTACGTCGTGGCGGATGTCGTAACACCGCTTCCTGGAGATCAGCGAAGTTAAGCGACATTGGGTCTGGGTAGTAGTTGGATGGGAGACCGTCCTCCGCGTTTAGATTATGTAGCGACCCGTGGTTCGGATCCCACGTAAAGCTTTAGTAGGTCCCCTCCGTCATATGACCTTAGATGTTGCGAAGGAGGTTAAACAATCCCAATTAAAAAATATATATATATGGATAGATAGTGGTTAATATTATTGACTACGAATCAATTGGCCCCGTGTTCAATTCCCGGCAAAAGCAGTCGGAGCGCAGCTTACCCAGCTTTTCATCTTTCCTTCCTGATCGGGAGGTCGTGAGATCGAGTTCGGGCAAGGACTTTGTAATTTCTGATCCTTCCTGATGGGTCTTGGTTCGGATTACACGTTAAGCTGTAGGTCCAAGTTGCAGCAACAAGCTCGACCTTCGCCATAATGAACCATTCTGGCCGAAGCCAAACCAAATTTAACCAAGATATTCATGTATAAATAATTACACACATACACATATATATATACACACACACGAACTCAGAATGGTCCCCTGAGAAACCCGGTGCCCACGTTGGGCTTTCCATCATGAAAAAGAAAAAACTATAATATTTGTCATTTATCATTACTTATTCGAACTATAGTGGATGTATTTTCCCAGAAGAGTTCCTTGTTCCATGCACGGTCTGTGTTTAACACACACACACACACACACACACATATATATATATATATCTCTTTTTGTGTACTTATTAACATCATTTGTTATACGCAAAAATGTCAGTTATTTAACTGACTAAAGTCGCAGTTAATAAACAAACCTATTTTTAGTTGGTTTGTACGAGTATTTTAACACTAAATACAACAAACCATTTCGAATTCACGATTACAATAACCAAAACTTTGATTCTCTCTCTCTCTCTCTCTCTCTCTCTCTCTCTCTCTCTCTCTCTCTCTCTCTCTCTCTGTTAATTTAACAACAAAAAAAAAATGGCTTTTGTTTAAAAATTTTTCTTGAGTTTATGTTTGAAGAAGATTCTCTTCTTAACAGATAGTGTGAATATTTGTTTAAAACAATCAAACAGTATTGTTAATTATCGGGTTAACTGTTTAGTTAAGTGGTTAATGAATACACCGCAGTGGTTAATTCATAGGCGTTCATGACACTATCTCGCTGAAGTTATTTTTTCTGGTTATAAATTTCAGTGGATATTATTATTGCCTTGTTGAAGTTACTACTTTTGAGTTGGTTATTGTAACCAAGTTTTGTTTGTGTTTGTTTGTGTGTGTGTGTGTGTGTGTTTGTTGATTTATAATTTCAGAACGTACATTATTTAAAAGGAACTTTCCACGTGTGTGTGTGTGTGTGTATATATATATATATATATATATATATACTCAGTTATGAAGGCTGTATGCATAAATTAGGTCTCAGTCCTCTTTCTTTCAAGCAAATTTCGACACTAAACTCGACAGTTTTGAAATTAACTTTTGGCTCATTAGGTCTAATTACAGAAAATTGGTGGGAGTTTCTTTCATAATGTCAGCTCTGGTGCTTATGAGAAAGATAATGAGGGAATTTTTCTCCTAAAAGTTCGATCACATTAAGCCTCACCTTAATAAGTCAAATTCATTTAATTGAGTTGGGTATCGTGCCCACATTCACACCTCCTCCTCCTATTCTTTTTGCGTAAGAAAAGGTCATTTAAATGTCACTGATCAACTATTTCATGAAAAATTCTATGGTACCCAATTCCTAGTCACAAAATGGCTAAACTTGAATACCCAACACCTTTTATGCCCATATAATGCATGGGTATGAAACGGCAGAAAAAATGTATTCTTTCATTTACTCAGCTCAGCATAACTCAAATGTGTGCCTACATGATTACAATAACATTCTAACATCTTATGTTTACAGTTACCAATTAAAATACAGGGTGTGAATAAATTAACATTTTCAATACCTTTTATAAACCTGACAGTTGTTATACAGTTGTTATAAAGTACATGTTGTACATTACAGTTGTTATAAAGTACATGTAATAAATATTACTCGTCCATGGGATCAAATGTAGAATTCGGACCCCAGCCTTCTTAGTTAGCTTTATAAGGCTAACTAACGAAAATATCATGACCTAACCTAACCAATCGTCAAGGGCGTACAGTTAACCTAACGATTGGTTAGGTTAGGTCGTGATATTTTCGTTAGTTAACCTTATAAAGCTAACTAAAGAAGGCTGGGGTCCGAATTCTACATTTGATCCCGTCCATGTTCACTCCCGTTAATATAATTCAAATCGAATTTGTCCTTTCGCTCGCATTACTTTATACACACCCTGTATTACCTTATTAATTACTACCCAATTTAGTATTTCGTTGAATTATACAAAATAAATCTTGGTACACGTAAATGTTTTATGTAGACCATCCATTGGTTTAAAACAGTTTTATTAATGAAATTACACTCCCTTCCAAAGGCAACTTAGTCTTATATCATGAATGTAAAAGACAGAAGGAGACTTGAATAAGTCTTATATCCTGAATGTGAAAGACAGAAGGAGACTTCAATAAGTCTTATATCATGAATGTAAAAGACAGAAGGAGTCTTGAATAAGTCTTATATCATGAATGTAAAAGACAGAAGGAGACTTGAATAAGTCTTATATCATGAATGTAAAAGACAGAAGGAGACTTGAATAAGTCTTATATCATGAATGTAAAAGACAGAAGGAGACTTGAATAAGTCTTATATCATGAATGCAAAAGACAGAAGGAGACTTGAATAAGTCTTATATCATGAATGTAAAAGACAGAAGGAGACCTGAATAAGTCTTATATCATGAAGGCAAAAGACAGAAGGAAACTTCAATAAGTCTTATATCATGAATGTAAAAGACAGAAGGAGTCTTGAATAAGTCTTATATCATGAATGTAAAAGACAGAAGGAGACTTGAATAAGTCTTATGTCATGAATGTAAAAGACAGAAGGAGACTTGAGTAAGTCTTATATCATGAATGTAAAAGACAGAAGGAGACTTGAATAAGTCTTATATCATGAATGTAAAAGACAGAAGGAGACCTGAATAAGTCTTATATCATGAATGTAAAAGACAGGAGACCACAATAAGTCTTATATCATGAATGTAAAAGACAGAAGGAGACTTCAATAAGTCTTATATCATGAATGTAAAAGACAGAAGGAGACCAGAATAAGTCTTATATCATGAATGTAAACGATAGAAGGAGACCAGAATAAGTCTTATATCATGAATGTAAACGATAGAAGGAGACTTGAATAAGTCTTATATCATGAATGTAAAAGACAGAAGGAGACTTGAATAAGTCTTATATCATGAATGTAAAAGACAGAAGGAGACTTGAATAAGTCTTATATCATGAATGTAAAAGACGGAAGGAGACTTGAATAAATCTTATATCATGAATGTAAAAGACGGAAGGAGACTTGAATAAGTCTTATATCATGAATGTAAAAGACAGAAGGAGACTTGAATAAATCTTATATCATGAATGTAAAAGACAGAAGGAGACTTGAATAAGTCTTATATCATGAATGTAAACGACAGAAGGAGACCTGAACAAGTCTTATATCATGAATGTAAAAGACAGAAGGAGACGTGAACAAGTCTTATATCATGAATGTAAAAGACAGAAGGAGGCTTGAATAAATCTTATATCATGAATGTAAAGGACAGAAGGAGACTTGAATAAGTCTTATATCATGAATGTAAAAGACAGAAGGAGACCTGAATAAGTCTTATATCATGAATGTAAAAGACGAAGGAGACTTGAATAAGTCTTATATCATGAATGTAAAAGACAGAAGTAGACTTGAATAAGTCTTATATCATGAATGTAAAAGACAGAAGGAGACCTGAATAAGTCTTATATCATGAATGTAAAAGACAGAAGGAGACTTGAATAAATTTTATATCATGAATGTAAAAGACAGAAGGAGACCTGAATAAGTCTTATATCATGAATGTAAAAGACAGAAGGAGACTTGAATAAATCTTATATCATGAATGTAAAAGACAGAAGGAGACCTGAATAAGTCTTATATCATGAATGTAAAAGACAGAAGGAGACTTGAATAAATCTTATATCATGAATGTAAAAGACAGAAGGAGACCTGAATAAGTCTTATATCATGAATGTAAAAGACAGAAGGAGACTTGAATAAATCTTATATCATGAATGTAAAAGACAGAAGGAGACTTGAATAAGTCTTATATCATGAATGTAAAAGAAGGAGACTTGAATAAGTCTTATATCATGAATGTAAAAGACAGAAGGAGACCTGACTACTTTGAAAATTATGCTTGTATCGACAGCATGCAAAAATAACAAGACCGCTCTAAGGTGATTCGCCTTATTTCTGTATTGCTCCATTTGTCTAAATGAGAATTTTTTATTATTGAAAATATTCATTTATTTATTTTCTGTTTAGAGAACCTTATATATATATATATATATATATATATATATGTGTGTGTGTGTGTGTGTGTATATTTTTTACACGTGTTTATGGATCTTATCAGTTAGAGTGCCAGCATGATTCTTCGTCTCACCTTTGCTTACGAACAAGACACTCAAGGATTTATTTCTATACTTGAAAACAAATTTGAATAATTACCGCGTATATTTTTGCGCTCATTTCGTGTTTTTGTAAAGATAAACATGTTAATTTATGAAATTTGAAGTCTCCTTTTCTTTCTAAGTAAGCATCGTTATGTAAAAAGCTGTAATCTATGGAATTGTTTACAATTCTCACTAAGCGCTTCCACCTTCAAATATACTGTGTGTGTATATATATATATATATATATATGTGTGTGTGTGTGTGTATATGAATGAATGAGATGGCGTTAATTTCATTGGTTCATTTCCTGCTATTTCACCTTCTGAAAGGGTTTACCCCCCTTCCCCCCCGTCATTGAGCTATAATTGATATGTATTTGTGTGTGTGTGTATATATATATAATATATATATACTGTATATAGAGGTCTGTTATATAGCTAACGTTTGCTTTGCTATAGAGTCTTTTACTATAGACCAGGGGTGGCGAACCTTTTCACAGTCGCGTGCCAAAAAACACCATGTAAACCATAAAAAAAAATTCGCGTACCTACCAAAGTTTATATATATTACACCAAATTAAAGACATTAAGTCTATTATTTTATACTCATTGTTTGGATAACAATTTCTACGCTTAGGCGTGTCAGACAAATTTGATCGCGTGCCCTAGTGGGCACGCGCGTGCCATAGGTTCGCCACCACTGCTATTGGCTATAGAATGTCGTAACGGCAATCAGTAGCTTCCTTTATTGTCTCGCTCGCTTGTTTCTTTTCTGTGTTCCTGGTTTTACGATTCGTATCTTTAAGTGGTCCAAATCTTCCTTCACGGAAAAGTGTACTAAAGGCTTAAATGCTTAGCATAAACAATCACACAAACAAAGCATATTTATGTCACGTGAACAAATTTGTTTAGAATTGTTTTTAGTTGTTGTTGTTGTTGTTGTAGTTTGTTTGTTTATCTTTAAATAAAAGGCAAAACAAAACCGTGTTATATTTTTTTTTTGTATTATAAATACCTCGGAAATTTTCTCCCATTGCTAGTTTCTACACCAAACTACAGTTTAACCCTTTATCAGTACCCAGTGTCACTGATTTTGTTGTGGCTCACGCCAGACGATTTTATTCAGTTTCGGAGAAGACCTCCGGACGCTGAAGGGTTAAATCATTGCTTTAAACTTTGGCATAATTTAGTTCACCTCAGATGCTCACTTCTACGTACCATATTTTTACCCATCTGCAGAGGTGGCCTCACTCTGCTGTTGTTAAAAAGTTAAACAAGATTCAATAACAGGGTGTTGCAGCAGAATATAAAAAACAAATAAACTTTACAATAAGAGAAATATAACTTGATAAACAACTAAAATTTTGTATTAATTATAAATATAAAATTTGTATTATAATTTAAAAAATATACACAATTAATAATTCTAGGACATATTTATTGCTTACCATACGTAACTATTGTTAATAGTTGCCGTAATTTGTACCTGTGTGCGTTTGATATTGATATAAAACTTGCAGTGCGTATTGTATACTCTTCAAAGCTCATTTAAGTTTATAATTTAAATACTTTCTTACATTTGGCAGACAAGACCGAGCAACAAATTATATTAAGTTTGTCGTAATTTCTAATCCTGTATGTCGTTCTTGTCAACCATATATATTATTATAATGTTATTTTCCTACAAACTTTAATATATTGTTGCATGATTACTTGGCAGTAGCGTACATTCTACTAAAAATCTGAAGAATATCGGACGATAGATTACATGAAATAGTTAAAATGACATTTATTTACAAAAGTTAGTTCGTATTTACGTGCTATATCCGTGTTGTTTATAATGCAATAATCATTTAGCTTTTGGGAAAAGATCTTGTCCAATCCTTTTTTCCAATTCTGCTCAGTAGAAATATTTGGTGCAGAGTTTTAGAAAAATATTCCTTCCTCGCGATGTCAAAACCACTTAACCTGGATCTCTAATACCCTCACATTTACATTTATAGTTACCCGAAGCTATATTAGATGCAAATCTTTCCTCCTGTCTATGACCTTCAGTCTTTCAAACGCAGAGTGTCCAAGCATCTAGAAAACCTTGGACCTTGATTTTAACTCCCTTCTTCTTCTATGAGAGGGGCGTTTTTGGGGGCATTCGCCCTTGGCCCCTCTTTCCTGCATAAAAAATGGGTAAAAATTAATGTATTTTTGCGAAAATCCTTACTTGAGAGCCCCATTTGAATTCCTTAATATTTTGAGCCTATAATAAAATGATATTGACTTAAGACGGTGGTTCTTAACCTTTTTAGGCTACGACCCAAATTCTGGCGGCGGGTCTAGCTCGGCGATCCCTGCCTTCAAACATTTCTCTCGTAATAGATAATAAATAAATAATTAATAATAAAATGATTAGAGATAACATAAATAAATGATAAATGATAATTTAATGATCCAATCAGAATGGCTTGGCGACCAAATTTTGGGTAGCGACCCAGGGGTTAAGAACCACTGAATTAAGATGTGAAGTAACTCCTCGAAACTACTGTTTTGAGGAGTTAAAACTTGTGCATTCATTTGCCTATTGTTCATTTATATAACTTTACGAAACAGATACACGCGAATAAAACAGGCTGTAGAAACTATCTCCAAAATTTGCAATAGGCCTAATTATGTATTCATGAATGCTACTTGTAAAAATGTTATTTTAGCATATTTAGTAACGAAGCGGGCCTCGGCATTGTTATAACTTCATCTTATTTCCAACTCTGGTCAAGGGTTAGGTTAAGTTAACGTTAAATGAGGTTAAATCTGTTCTAAATTTGAAAAATTTTTGTTTTACCTGTGGTTCGCGAATGTGATCCTATTTGGATGAGGCAAACAAGAGAAGGATAAAATTAACATAATCAATAGCACTGGTAATGTGTTAATGTGAAAAAATGAGTTCACACTCGAATTTTTAGTAAAGGGAATCAATCCTATAGAACAGGGGTTCCCATCGAATTTTTAGTAAAGGGGAATCAATCCTATAGAACAGGGGTTCCCAACCTCTTTTGTATGGTTACCCAAAACCCAATTCTAATCTAGCTTCATTACCCCAATCACTATATATATTTTTTATAAATTCTGGATTATCACAATATTATTTTTATGACTTCTGGATTATCACAATATTATTTTTTATGACTTCTGGATTATCACAATATTATTTTTTATAAATTCTGGATTATCACAATATTATTTTTTATGACTTCTGGATTATCACAATATTATTTTTTATGACTTCTGGATTATCACAATATTATTTTTTATGACTTCTGGATTATCACAATATTTTTGTTTATAATTTCTGGATCGCGTGTCATTACCCGACAAAATAGTTGTCACTACCCCAGTGGGATAATTTACCCCTAGGTTGGGAACCACTGCGATAAATTAATAAATTGGTCGTTCCAGGTACGAAAAGACGAGTTAAAGGTCTAAAAACGGTGTAATGAAAAATATTAACATTTTTCTTATTTAATTTAAACTCTATGTCAAATATATATATATTTATATATGTAAAGTATAAAAAGTACAAAGATAATTAGAAATAATTAGCTTTACTATTATTAATATTATCATCATCATCATCATCATTATTATCATTAATATTATTAAATAATTAAAATATCGAAGTTAAAACACTCGCAAAAAAAATATTTTAATATAAAAATTAAAATCCTGAAGTTAAAATGTGTTTTTAACATATTTAACCTAACATACATACATACATACATACATATATATATATATATATATATATATATATATACACAAACGAAATTTAACCGCATACTTCCATTTCAGGACACTTAATATATAATATATTAAGTGTTAAATCTATAGTTAAATATATATATATATACCAGTGTCCAAAACGTGTGAAATTTAACCGCATACTTCCATTTCAGGACACTTAATATATAATATATTAAGTGTTAAATCTATAGTTAAATATATATATATATACCAGTGTCCAAAACGTGTCTACCCAATGGGAATTACATTAACATTAACAATATATGAAGTGGATGGGAAAATTTGTTAATATTTAATATGATATTAATTTATTTCAGCAGGTTACGAAATTTAACTTACTGTACTTCACATTTGGTAGACACTGTCTGGACGTTCTCTCTCTCTCTCTATCTCTCTCTCCCTCTCTCTTCCATATATATATATATATATATATGTATATATGTATGTGTGTGTGTGTCTGTGTGTGTGTGTGTGTGTGTGTATGGGTATATAATCAGCATTTAATAAATCAAATCTGTTTATAAATTACGTTGTGAAATAGTTAAGAATAACGAGCGAGCAATTGTTCATTCCCATCGTAACTTTCGACTGGAATAAATTCCAGTGTGGACGACGTTCAATTTTTATTTTTTTTTTATTTTAAGGTCATTTATTATAATTTATTTTTAATTATTAGACTCGTGTATAGCATGTATGTATGCATGTATGTATGTATTTATGCATGCATGTATAAAATTTTCATCTCATATATATATATATATATATATATATATATATATATATATATATATATATATATATGTAAAATCGAGGTTGAAAAAATTTGCTTGCGTATCAACCTTTCCGACTAGATGTACTGTAATATTTAACTTATGTAAATAAATACAAAATCATATTTACACGATATATATATATTATATATATTATATATTATATATATATATATATATATATATAATATATATATATATATATATATATATATATATTATATATATTATATATTATACAATTCGCATTTGAAATGCAGTAAACAAAAGTCATTGTGATCATTATATAGGAACTCACCATTAAACACGCGTTACGGTTTATTTTTTTAAAATTTGAGGAGAATAAATAAGTTACAATCAAAATTGTTTTGAAAACTACACGATAGTCATAATGATTAATTAAAGACACTTGAAATAAACCATTATGTTAGAATTAACTTTCTTCTGATGGGTTGGTATGCCTTTTTTTAATATTTTATAATTTTTAGGGTTTGTAATTAATATAATATAATGAATTCTCTATAACAACGCTTTTACCGCCACTTAAGAAACTTCATATCATAAATTATTTGTAAATGAGTTTATATTAAATATATTATAGTTCTACAAAATATCGGAGTTATCTCCTGCTAATAGCAACGCAAAGGGATCGGGTTCCGGCAGAGCCGGTATGTCATCAAAAGCATCGAGGTTACTTTCAAAGGCGCAAGAATCGTCCGAGAGAAGATCTCCTATTTCACTGTTACTGCTAAGGGACACTCTACTCCCGTGGTAGCTATAAATATCGGATTTTTCCTCTGATTCCGTGAAATTTGCTCCCTTTTGCGATGTAGTCACCGAATGATTGGTGTGAATTGTGTGGATATCAGAGGGGGATTTATTCACGTCAGTGAGAACGTCCGAAAGCGCTTGGATATACGATGTAGCAAGTTTAAGGGTAGTTATTTTTGTCATTCCTGAACTAGATGACCGACGAGTACTAAACGATGGAAGGATACCTCTGAGGGTAGCGAAAGCTTCATTAATTTCTTTCATTCTATGGCGTTCACGAGCATTTGCTGTTTTACGCCTGTACTTTGACAGAGGAGGTGGTTTTGGCTTTCTGGATTCTTTTCCTGAACTTTCTTGACGAGTTTTTTCTAACTGGATGCGTTTTATTATCGTTCGGGGGCGAAGCCCATACTTCTCAGCTATTCGCGAGTTGTGTGTTGGACTTTTGTTACTGTTGTTATTAGTGTCCTTGTTTTCTTTTGCTGGAGAATTTTTATCCATAATTTCAATCATTTTTTATGAAATACGAGTTAGGTTAAATAGAAAATTAAGGAGTAACACTGGATTTGAGCATTCGATGCGCGCGTGATCTTTAATACAACGTTACCTTACGTACTGGAATATTTACATTAGCACTTATTACTTTCCAAAAATTTATTGGTCACAAATTTTTTCCCTCAACTTTGTAGCACAAAATTAACTTTGAAGTCTCAAATATGGAATTTTAACATAGTTTTTATCCAGTTTTGATACATTGTATAAAACTGAAAACATTTGAGGTGATAAACTTTTTATCACAGTGTTGCGAAAGATATTCACTAACTGCCAGAATGATTACATTTCACAAACAAACTGCACGTTCACTTTTTACGGTCTTGATTTTCGAGAAAAGTCCCAATACCACTTTTTTGGGGTTCCTTAACTCCGTACACTAAATTTAATTATATTGTTCCCACGTGACTGATGATCGCCATTAAAGGCTAAAGTAAACAACATCGATGTATGACAACTGTAAACAAAGAAAATCTTAATTAATCAATCAACCTAAAAATTCAAAATATAATCTAAAACAATTGATTAAATAGATCATTATTATTATTATTATTTTTATAATTATTATTATAATTATTTTATCTTTTTTTAATAAAAAAATAGTGTGTTTTACAAATTACATCGTACCGCTTGTATCAAACTTTTTCAGTTTGACTTCAGCCGAGCGAGATTATCGGCTCTCCACTGCTAAGACCCAACATCCGACCTCAGCGAAGGTAATCCGACCACTGAATCAATTCTATGCCAATGCCCAAACGAAGTTTCTATCGCGTGCCCACTTCTATGACGTCATAATTCATTTCTTTGAAACTTGTTTGACAATCGAGATTGAAACTGCATTTGACTTTTTATATATTTACCACAAAATAATGAACCTTAGTTCGTAATTGTTTTTTTACTGCGTATGTGTCTCTTTTTACGTATTCTTAATTCTATAATACTCACCTTTACTATGTATTGAGAAAAGGTTACCCCTAAAAGGTTATAGAAAACGTAGGTTGTAGGTAAGAAAAAAAATAATTCTAAACTTGGATCATTACTTAAGTCCCGTTGAAATCTCCTTTTTTTGTTGTTCAAAAAAATTGTTTTTATTACAAAGGAAATGGTCATAATATTAATTTAATTATTACGCTAAATATTTATAAAATTATAAATAAATAAATATATATATATGTATGGTGAGCATGTTAGTGAAAGAGCTTCAATTAGGTAATTTTAATCATATAATTAGTAAATAATAATGTATAATATTTTAAATAGATTTTATTATATTAAAAATAAATTAAAAATTAGAAATTAAATCTTTTTGTAAAGTTTTTATTTATAAATGGACATAAATAATATGAAATATTTTGTATTTAATGACTTCATCAAAGGTCTATACGCTTGTTTGGGGAAAACCTCTAAAATATGACCATGAGCAGAAATAGTTAACAAGTTAACAAGAGAAATTTAGTAAATAATAATAATCCGAAGTAATTAAAGTATAAAAAAGCAATATTAATGAGGAAAAAAGCCTCCTCTTTTGCAGTGTGACATCTCTGTAACATTAAAACTTGTAACTTATTGGCCCATCTTGATTAAATTACAAGGAAATTTGGAGAAAGAGAAGGAGTAAAACAAGCATTCGTGCGTAATTTCTTGATGTTTGAATCCTTTCCAAAAGTATACGAACCCTAAAGGCCTAAATCACCAAATTTTAAAAGTAAACTTACACGAATAAAGAGTCTGAGCCAAAATTTTGTTTGTACGACGTGTGTGTGAGAGTCTGGCGTTGGAGCGTGTCACGACGTAACCTAACCTTACATCTTTCGACACGCCCACCTATTTCGGGCCATTTCAAGAGAAGGGTGGGAAAATGACGGTAAAGGACGTTTTTCCTATTATTTCTTGCCTTTCTTCTGTAAATTAATGATAGGAAAAAGTGTTAAAAGCTGATTTTTTACAGTTTTATCAATTATTTATTCTTTATGATTTTCCGAGCGAGCAAAAGTATACTCAAGAGAAATTTACGAATAAACATTTTATTAACAAGAATGAAAATTTGGCTAAACCTTACGTATTTTCGTACCGCTCAAGGTTACTTTGATACAAAATTAGATAAAGCACCTGATGGAAAAATTGCCTTTAATGATGGAACATAATAAAATTTTAGCTCAAAATTCCATTATGTTTGATATTAAATATGATATACGCGAAATAATTGAATAGAAAATTTGTATCTTTTACTCAACTGACACAATTTTCATATCTGTTAAGAATAAATGTTATTATGTCGTAAACTTAACAGACTAACAGACAACTTCCATACGAAATGTGGCCCCATTAAAATTACAAATTTTTACTAAAAGCAAATATTTTTTTCGCTCGGAAAAATGAAGAAAATAGGATGTTAGAAATTGTTAAATGGGGAACTATTTTAAAAAAAATATTTATGCTTATATACAATATATATATATATATATATATATATATATATATATATATATATATATATATATATATATATATACGGTATACTAAGTAGGGTGAACAAATAAAATTAAAAATGGAAAGAGAATATATTAAAATTTATTACAATGTATTAAAATTTACCAGAATTTGTTATAACATCAAAAAAGAAATAAAAAAATATATAAGTTCGTTATTAATATTATTATTATTATTATTATTATTATTATTACTGGGGGTTACGAACCACGTACATGGAAAGCCAGTCGTATAACACAGAACGTAAATATTGGAAACAATGAGTTTCAAATGGTCAATAATAATATAATAATTATATTTCAAAACCAGTAAAACACACACACACACGTATATATATATATATATATATATATATATATATATATATATATATATATTTGAAGTAGTTAAACATTTAACATGTTTTCTGAGCATTAAAGTTAAATTTGGAGTTTGTAAATATATGTCATTAAAATATAAGGCAAAATGGACGTGGTAATCTATCATTTAAGATTGACCTCAAGATTGCAGTAGTGAATATATTAAAAACTGAAAGGTGAAAAGGTCAAAGGTGACAATTTTTTAGGTATTTATTTATTTATGTATAGAAGATTTTGAACGGGGATTTTCCGAGTTAAATTCATTTGGAAATTTTTAGGTTAACATGTTAAAATTTAGGTTAACATGTTGAGTTAAGTTTATTTTACTGCTGTTCAACTTATGTTTTTTGTAGGTTTATAGTTCAGGAATAAGGATTGGGCATGCGTGAAATGTATAATAAGATGTGTGTGTATATATATATATATATATATAATATATATATATATATATAACCTTTGGTTAGCTTCCGCCCGAATTGTTCATTCTGACGAAGGTCAAGCTTTTCACTCCACCTTAGACCTACAGTTTAACGTGGAATCCGAACCACGCTCCATCAGCAGCCCAGCGTCTTAACCACTAGGCCACCTAGGGTACCCATTTATCTACCAACCACTTTCTTTATTGTGTGGAAGGATGAACAGCTGGGTTTTTCTGCGCGCCGGCTGCCGTCGGGTCTCGAACCCGGGGCCGATGGATTCGTAGTCAGCGACGCTAACCACTACACCACCGAGGCGCTATATATATATATATATATATGTGTGTGTGTGTGTGTGTGTGTGTGTGTGTGTGTGTGAATACAATTTTGTTTAATGCAAAAATACTCCCACCAGGTCTCGACCCCCAACGCCTCTTGAGTAAAAAGCGTGGGCGCTACCATTATGATACGGCAAAGTAGATGTTAGTACAACCTGGTGCATATTTCAAGAAGGAATACATAATGCTTCCGTGTCAAGAGGTGTTTTACGTACTAACCCTCTGTAATCGAGTCAATGGTAGCATTTTACTAAAATCTTCTGGTGTAACATTGAGGTTCCGTAGATGGAATATCACGCATGAACACGTGGGTTCGAATCCTGGTGAGGGTATTTTTGTATTATGCAAAGTCATGCGTGCTCACGCTTAATATTGCATTTGCAAGACCCATATGTTACATCAGAAGATTTGAATGACATATAAAACTTTCGTGTCCAGAGGTAATGGCAATGTGTTCTCTCCCCCACTCCACCGAGTGTTGAAATATGCACCAGGTTATACTAATTTTGAACTTATCGTAATGTATTAATAGCGCCCTCGCCTTCTATTGAAGAGGTCCGGTGTTCAAATCTTGGTAAGAATATTTTTGTAGATATATACACGTCCACCTGTTAGATGCTCTGCGCTCCGGTCTCTCTTGGCACGAAGGTCAGGTGAATATATACAGAGAGAGAGAGAGAGAGAGAGAGAGAGAGAGAGAGAGAGAGAGAGAGTTACTAAATATTTCACATACGTTTCTTTTTAAAATAATTTTATTGCAAATTGAACTAAAAATTGTTATCGTTTCTGGACTCAAAATTTCGAATGCGTCATTTCTGTATTGAAAGTTGTAAAAAGGCGATACAAGGATTTTTTTTAGACAATTTTTGGGGTGATTTTTATTTTTAAAAAAAATTTATTTTTTATTTATTTAATTTTTGAAAAATTTAATAAGGTAAAATTTGCGTGTCAGCGCCGCCATTTTTGGACCATCTTAGGTGTAGTTAAATTTTTATTTACTTCTAGATTTTTTTTTAAATATTTTGTTTCTCATTTTTTTACACGTTACTCGTTTTGAGTTAAGAGATTATACAGGGTGAGCGAAAAGTCCCTGTTCACCTGTTCCACTTCCAATACAGTGTAGGTACAGGTTCACTACACTTCTTGCAGGTGCACAGGGACTTTTCGTTCATCCTGTAGTTTGTGTGGCAAGGAACTTCTTAATGAGATTTGGTCCCCCTCCTTAAAGCTAAGTCCCAAAGTTTGTGTTCTGATTTATTAACCCACGTCCATAATCCACACCCCCGAAATGGAGAAGGAAGTCAATCAAAGAAGATTAGAATGTTCTCAAGAAAATTCATTTATCAGTTTAGATTAACTTTGAAATGTAATGCGCTTTAAACACTATTAGACAATTGATTAAACACTGTGTGTGTGTGTTGTGTGTGTGTGTGTGTGTGTGTGTGTGTGTGTGTTCCCTTAATATCATTCAAGATGTAGCATTCAATGAAGATTCGTATGAATTTAGTTATACGTTTCAACTGGAACACACAACCAAAGGATTATCGAAGATATACAAAATATATATTCCCAATGAAACTGACAGTATGACCAAACTAGCGCAGTGAATATGTACTGTGTAGTGAATTATACATTTGAAATACGAGTTAAGTGTGACAGGATTGAGTGTGTGTGGGAGAGGGGTGGGGGGTGCCAGAAGAAATAATTCTTATCAATTAATCTACAAAAATATGACAAAAGTTTATTTATAACACTGGGCAACACGTATTTTATTGAATGATATCTGACACTTGATTCTAGGTAATTTGGGTGCGCTGAATACGAATTTCAACTCGGTTTGGCTCTATCAGGTCCTGATTCTTGTCGACAGCCTATGTGCCATTTTCCAGATTTTTCAAATTAGGACTAAAAAATTAAGTCATGTGTTAAATTTTTTTTCAAGTTTCATGAATACAAGCAGTTCAAACTACAGTAAAATTACATTATAACGATAGAAATGACTTAAAATAAAAAAAAAACAGATATGAAGCTTTCACTGTGGCAAAAATTTTCTTTTGTAAGACTTTCTAGCGTATTTGCTTGTTGATGGCAGGTCTCTTTTCAAGTACCAGCAGTAATCAGCCATCATGTGGGAATCCCAGCGGCCTTGGTACCGTTCCTCCATAATTTTGATATCTTGGTGGAATCTCTCCCCTTGTTCGTCACTTACATCACCTAAATTACTTGGAAATTGGTCAAGATGGCTATTCAAAAAATGCATTTTTATGCTCATATTGCAACCTAACTCTTTGTAGTCCCTTAAAAGTTTTTTTACGATTTCTTCGTAGTTATCTGCCCTATAATTGCCTAAAAAGTTTTCTATCAAGTCCACGAATGAGAACCAGCCATTTTTTTCGCGTTCATTCATGACATTAGGAAAATTGCTGTCTTTAATCATTGTTCTTATTTGTGGACCGTCGAAAATTCCCGCCTTGATTTTTTCATAACTTAAACTTGGAAATTTTGAAGTTATGTATTTGAAACACTCGCCGTTCGTATCTAAAGCTTTTACATATTGTTTAATGAGGCCTAGTTTTATATGCGAGGAGGAAATATGATTTTATCTCTACTCACTAAAGGTGGATTAATTACGTTTTTTTCTCCGACAGTAAGTGATGTTCGTGCTGGCCAGATTTGTTTGAAATAATGTTCTTCCTTGGCTCTGCTGTCCCATAAGCAAAAGGAAGCAGGGATATTTAGTATACCCTCCTTGTTGTCCTAGCAGAAAATTAACCATTTTTAAGTCAACACATATGATCCACTCGTGCTCCTATATTTGATAAGATTTAAAACCTTTTCTATATGTTCATACTTTTCTTTTAATTTTGTTGAGTGCCCAATCGGTATCGAGCGTATAGATTGCCATTTGCAACAACACACACTTAAGACTTCTTTTCGAACTGTCTAAAACAAGCGCCAATCATTTGCATCGTAAGACTCAACCCCCATCTTCTTTAACAAACCAACTATGTCGCAGCAATATACTAAACTATCCTCTGTTCTAAAATATTTAACAAGTTCTTCTTCTCTTTTTCTGTAAAATGAAATGTATGTGTTTGAAGTAAGCAAGTTTTTCTCTTTAAGTCTTGAAGCTAAAATTTCCGCAGGCTTTTTTGGCAAATTTAGATCCCTTACAAGATCATTCAACTCGGCCTGGTTAAACTTTTGCGGATCATTTTGACTTTCAAATACGCTGGGGTCAAAATCGATGTCTGACTCCTCAAAGTGCATAACAATATTTTCAGGAACATCTTCAACTAATTCTTGAGTTGGCAGACCCTTAAATTTTGGAATGAGGATCTCATTTGAATGTAGCACAGGTCGTATCGCGGTGTCGAAATTTGGGTACTCGATACAATGTTTATTTTTCTTAGTGAAGCCCGAAGTCTTGACAAAGCAAAGGTAGCAATCGGTCTCGTGGTTAGTAGGCTCTCGCCACACCTGATATGGAAAAAAAATTGTAAAGCGTTAACAAAAGCGACGAGAGACTTGTTTTTATGAATTTTATCAAAAGTTATCACCCAAACATTTAACATTTCTGTGTTTCAACCTTATGCAATATTTGAGATTCTTATAAACATTTTCTGTAAATTTTTGTTTATATACCTAAGTTACAATTACATTTAGGTAAGTTACAGTATACTAGTGATTAAATTACGTAGTTTTATGAAATCATAAACTTACCATCGGAACTCCAAAGGTATTTTGAATCCAAAACCCTTCGTCCAATGTCGCAGTCTTTCAATGCATATAGTGCAGGCTTTATGTGGAGCCCACGATTTATCTTGGTCCCCCAGTTTTATGCCAAAATAAGCTAAGTAAGCTCTTTTTACGAAGTCAGTTATATTTGCTCGTTGATGTGGAAGTGTAAAATTTCCACATATATAACAGAAGGAATCAGGGTTGTTTTTGCATTTGAACTTTCTAGTGCTTGATGACATATTGCTTGATTGTTCTGCCAATTTGTAAAGGTATTTAAAGCCCTTAATTCATATAAATTTAAGAAAATCTGAAATATAAACACAAAAATGAGTTTAAATAGGTACTTATTATGAAATAGGTACTTACAATCTATGAAATTAAACTAGAAACACGGATGAGTAGGTACAATATAAATTACGTCTAATTAAATCACGATGACAAAATTACTCATTAAATCATATGCCAATTCAAAATTATGTTAATGCCCAAACTTAATTAACTAACTCAACTGACTGACTGACTGATTGAATTGACTGATAACTCTGGAAACGAGTCGCTTTTATATATTTTAGTTGTCCCTCTAGAATACTCTACAGAGAAGGACGCTCGAGAAAATTTTAGAATTCTATGATATTTTTAGCTTAATTTACTAATATTAAAATGGGTTAAAAATGACAAAATTAAAAATATTTTTAGGGTGTTACATATAAAAATATACATAATACAACAATACCATAACAATAGGTACAAATACCTAGATAAAAACCTAGTTGCATAATGTGTAACTGCAAAAGACTTAGCGAGTATTGAGAAAAAACCTTTTTATGAATACGACGAAAGAGGAGGGGTTGTTGAGCAAAATCAGGACCTGATAGAGCAAAACCGAGTAAAAATTCGTGCTCAGCGCACCCAAATTACCTAGAACTAACTGTCAAATCTAATTCAATAGACAAAAAGTTGAAATTTGTTCCCCAGTGTAATATTTTAATTCAATATTCAAATAATTATTAATAGCGTAGCGATTTTCCATACCGAATTGATAGTGAACTGAAGTTTCATGAAATTACCATCGGTCACGCTCAAGTACTTTGGACGAAAGTAATTTTTAAGAACAAATAGAAAATGTGTAAATTATGTTTACCTTCTAAAGCAGTGGTCGGCGAACAGGGGTAAATTACCCCAAATGGGGTAAATTTAAAAATTTTGGGGGTAATGCGTGCAGTATGAGAGACACCATATGCAACAATTTTAAGAGCAATTGGCTTGTTTTTGTTTACTTTGAAGTCTGGGGGTAATTTCATTTTACTCAAATAGATTTTTGGGTAATACCCAAAAAAGTTCCCCGACCCATGTTCTAAAGCAGTGGTCGGGGAACAGGGGTAAATTACCCAAATGGGTAAATTTAAAACTTTTGAGGGTAATGCGTGCGGTATGAGAGACACTTTGTGCTGATATTTTTTTCGTATATTTTTATTTTATTTTGTTACATAAATGTGGCGTTATTCAAAATTTTAGAATATTACGAATTTACGTCCTGATTACGTCCTCAAATATATTTTGGGGTAATACCCAAAAAAGTTCGCCGACCACTGTTCTAAAGCAATAAATATTATGACTATATTATCTATCTACTATTGTCTATCTATCTACTATATATTACTTCATTATAAAATAATGTGATTAAGAAATAATATGCAGGGTGATTCAAAAGTCAGGTTACATAGGGCTTTTCTGTTTCTTTGCAGGTAAATGAGTTATGAGATGTTATCGAAGGAGGAGCGCATTGATGTGATATTCCTAGCTGGCTGCGCAAGTGCATTGAAGTTAACGGTGGCCATATCCAACATGTGATGTGACTATTCCCCTGTATCATTACATAATACAGTATTTCCCTATGTAACCTGACTTTTGAATCACCCTGTATATAAATACATATAACACGTGAATATTGGATTGAATATTTGGAGCTTGTAATATTACGCATTTAAGTATGTAAAAAGATATCAAGGTTATAATGATGTTTCTCTTACATTCAAAAGGAGGCTCATGAAATGTTTCAATATCAATAACGCTGTCCAATACTTATTCTTTATCGCTCTTAAAAATTAATTAGTACTCAGTAAGCCGACCTAGTTATGAAATCTATTTGCAAACTCCATTTTCTGCTTTTGTTATATGAGTAACGAAATAAGTAATGATTTGGCAACCTTGCTTCTGTTATACGAGTAACGGAATAAGTCATGATTTGGCAACCCTGCTTTTGTTATACGAGTAACGAAGTAAGTCATGATTTGGCAACCCTGCTTTTGTTATACGAGTAACGAAGTAAGTCATGATTTGTCACTCTGCTTTTGTTATACGAGTAACGAAGTAAGTAATGATTTGGCAACCTTGCTTCTGCTATACGAGTAACGGAAGAAGTCATGATTTGGCAAACCTGCTTTCGTTATACGAGTAACGAAGTAAGTCATGATTTGGCAAACCTGCTTTTGTTATACGAGTAACGGAATAATTCATGATTCGGCAACCCTGCTTTTGTTATACGAGTAACGAAGTAAGTCATGATTTGGCAAACCTGCTTTTGTTATACGAGTAACGAAGTAAGTCATGATTTGGCAACTGATAGATCTATTCTAATATTTGTGACGGTCGACCTACGAATTTTGTTACTTATGGCCGGCCAAACCATTGGCCAAATTTGGATGAAACTTGGGGGATAGGGGTAACTGAGGCCGGGGAAGAACATAGGCTATGTGGAGTTGGCCTCCGAGGTCATATATATATATATATAATATATATATATATCGAAACCTACGGTAAAATTATTGAATCCCCGGTTAGTTTAATTGAATGCCTGGTTAGGTCAACTGTACGCCCTTGACGACTGGTTAGGCTAAGTCATGATATTTTCGTTAAAACTAACGAAAATATTACGACTTGCTAACCAATCGTCAAGGGTGTACAATTAACCTAACCGGGCATTCAGTTAACCTAACCGGGCACTCAGTTAATCTAACCGGGCATTCAATTAACCTAACCAGTTGGTTAATTTTTACATTCACGTCTCATTCTAAAGTTGCTTAAAATTAATCGAAACCTACGTGAAAATTATTGAATGCCCGGTTAGGTTAATTGAATAGTACGGCGGGATAGTTTTGCTACCCGCACGAAGGGCGGGTTCTCTTCCACCCGGGTAACATCTGGTCGCTCCGCTAGTAACGAATAAGAAAGCGAAGGAAGGATAATTAAGCGTCGTTTCATCTCACTGCGGAACGTTTGGAAGGCCAACTGATTTTTGCAACTCTTTCTCCAGTATTTGCAGCGCTCTTCAAAAGCCTTCTATTCGAATGGCTTATCTACAGGAGCGATAAGGCTTGTGACATCTAATTTACCAGACCATTCAAAACGAAGGGTTGGAACAGACGAGTTCAATGTATTCCAACAAATTGATCAATTTAACAGTGATCAATTAACTGAACAGTAGGTCGGTAAGCCACCCGCTGTCTGATAAAGCTCTCTCTATTAATCATATCAAATCTTTCAAATAAATTCTAAACGAATTTTAATCTTTCTGCCAGTTGAGTTCCCTCTATTTCAATGGTACTCATTGCTGCACGGGTCGCGAGCCGCCATTTAGGCCATCACGAACCGCATTTTGGCTCGCGAGCCACTCAATGAGTACCACTGCTCTATTTAGATCTGAGTATAATAATAAAAAAAAAAAAAAACCACTTTTATTTATTTAATAAGAGCGGTTTTAATATCGAAAATATTTACTTATTAGAAAAACCGTCTATTACGACAGTAATTACTTGTATCTATCGTAAATGTCCGTAATAAATTTAGAAAAAAATGCCATTAAGTAAAAAGTATTTTCGTAAGTTTTTTTTTTCTTTTTTTTTTAATAAAGATCATTAAAATTTTATTCAATGTTTTTAAAGTCGGTTTTTATAATATTTTTGGGACGAGATTCCCGGTTTAATATAATTAAATTCTCGCTAATGATCGGTCAGATTGTTCGTATACTTTCCAAACTCCCCTTCTCTTTGATGGATGGAAATCCATTGCGCTCCTGGCCAACTTTTCAAAACAGTTATACCACATTTTTTTTTTGCGGGGGGGGCTTCCCCCCATCATCCGAGTCCCTCACGGTTTCAGTTTCTTTAAAAATCATAAACTTGGACACACTAACTTACGAAATATCGCGTTAAAATCCACTTTGTCATCTTGTTATTCGTAAACCCCTCCTTAATGATTCGAATACGTAGTATTATTAGTGGGTGTGTATAAAGTAACGCAAGTGAAGAGACAAATCCGATTTGAATTGGTTTAAACTAGTTTCAACTCGTTTTTGAACTTTTAAAAACATTTTTCAACACCTCTTATAAATCGTACTATCGAATATACACAATTGTTATAAAGTACATGTTGTACATTACAGTTGTTATAAAGTACATGTTGTACATTACAGTTGTTATAAAGTACATGTTGTACATTACAGTTGTTATAAAGTACATGTTGTACATTACAGTTGTTATAAAGTACATGTTGTATATTACAGTTGTTATAAAGTACATGTTGTACATTACAGTTGTTATAAAGTACATGTTGTACATTACAGTTGTTATAAAGTACATGTTGTACATTACAGGTGTTATAAAGTACATGTTGTACATTACAGTTGTTATAAAGTACATGTTGTACATTACAGTTGTTATAAAGTACATGTTGTATATTACAGTTGTTATAAAGTACATGTTGTACATTACAGTTGTTATAAAGTACATGTTGTACATTACAGTTGTTATAAAGTACATGTTGTACATTACAGTTGTTATAAAGTACATGTTGTACATTACAGTTGTTATAAAGTACATGTTGTACATTACAGTTGTTATAAAGTACATGTTGTACATTACAATTGTTATAAAGTACATGTTGTACATTACAGTTGTTATAAAGTACATGTTGTACATTACAGTTGTTATAAAGTACATGTTGTACATTACAGTTGTTATAAAGTACATGTTGTACATTACAGTTGTTATAAAGTACATGTTGTACATTACAGTTGTTATAAAGTACATGTTGTACATTACAGTTGTTATAAAGTACATGTTGTATATTACAGTTGTTATAAAGTACGTATGATAAGTATGACTCGTCCATATTCACTCTTGTTAATATAATTCAAATCGGATTTGTCTCTTTACTCGCGTTACTTTACATACCCTGTATTAAATGACGGGGGGGGGGGGATTGTCTGGAACACATGGCTAAGAGTTAATTAAAACTGGAATTTAGTACATCCACTCGTTTTAAAAGACTGAGTTGAACGGTAATTAAAATACATTGGCACCATCTGACCTTTTATAATATTCTCATCAAAATAACTTTCCTGTTTACCAAAACGTTACGAAAAAATGGAGATTTAGGAAAACCGAGCAATTTCAATACTGATCTTAAACTGGGCGTTAATTTTCCAATTTACTGTATGTATATATATAATCAATGTTTTAGTTTATGATGGTGCATGATGGTGGGGAATTTTTCACCATTAGTAAACACGATTTATGGAGTGGAATATGGAGTAATGATTAATGGTAGAATAAGTGAAAACCATAATAGCTCAAATTCTGGGAAAAGTGAAAAATAAGGAACTCAAAAATTGTGGAAAATATCATCTTTATTTAGGCGTAACTAAAATTAAGTTTATTTATAAGGTTTTAATAGCCGGTAAATTGAATACAAATTACATACATGCGTGTAAGTAAATTAATGTACGTATACATATGGTATTACAATCTCAAAATGGATATTAGAATGGATTTTTAGAAGTTCATTTATTAAAAGGAGGAAGCATTTATTTGAAATGAAAAATGAAAAATTTCTATAACAAATTTTTGTCCAAATACTCAAAATATTTTCGTATTCAGGTGAAAGCTTTATTGAGATAACTTTCGGAATTATAAATTATATATATATATACAGGGTGTCCCATAAGTCCTGTCTCATAGGAAAATTTAGTTTAAATTAAATTTACAAGAAAATTAGAACTCAAAACAAGTGTTCAAATTGATGTCTTGTTTTGGGACCTTTTTCTTTATTGTTGCAGGCAGAATAACACGCAGTGGTTAATATAGAAGTGAGTTACACTCCTGATAAAAAGGTGGAACACACTGTATATGCGCATCGGTGGTGTAGTGGTTAGCGTCCCTGACTACGAATCCGTCGGCCCCGGGATCGAGACCCGGTGACGGCGGCCAGCTCGCAGCAAAACCCAGCTGTTCATCCTTCCACACAATAAAGAAAGTGGTTGGTAGATAAATGGGTACCCTGGGTAGCCTAGTGGTTAAGACGTTGGGCTGCTGGTGGGGCGTGGTTCAGATTCCACGTTAAGTTGTAGGTCTAAAATGGAGTAAAAAGCTTGACCTTCGTCAGAATGAACAATTCGGGCGGAAACTAACCAAAGGTTATATAAACTTTTTATATTTTAAATAAGACCCATTTCGATGCAATTGTGGTCAAGCTTAAATCCCATTTTATATTTGTTTCTTTATTTACTCTTAAGAAATTAACAATTAACTTAACCATTAACACAGAACTTTACTAGCTTTGTAGACGATACTAAAAGTCAGTTACGATAATAGAGAATGTTGGTGATGAGATGAATATGATAATTTCGAAAATTAAAGTCCATAATTTGGTACTTAATTTCGGGGTTGTATTAAGGCGTTCGGTGCAGAAAATGAAATTAAATGTTGAAATGAAAAGATATATACATATTTTTTAAGTATAATAATAATATCTTAAGTTATAAAGAATCAGTTATATAACTGCGGACTTCAGATGTTCCAATATTAATTATGATAACCTAAATAGCGATGTTGAGGGTATAAATACAGTCTTTAGAAAAAAAAAAATTTCAAAATATATTTTATGTATAAAAGCCGACGTAGACGCAGGGTCGTATAACATTAGCTTTAGTTATAACAACGAACGCTCTACTTCAGGATTTAGAAGAACGAAAGAATTTATACAGTTTAAATAAGAACGAACATATTAGTTTACGTTTTTAATATAAGGAATTAAGATAAAAAAATAATATTAAAATAGGGGATTAAAATAGCCTTGAATTAAAATAGCTTGGATTTAGGAGAGGCAATTTTAATTTGTTTAAAGCAAAGCACAGTCGAATCAAATAAATTTCAACGAACTCCTCTTGGTTTAAATGTAGACTACTGTTAAAAGATTTAATTATAAAAATTGATAGGTATGGCGTTCTTAGAAAGTTCGTCGAAGTGTTACAGGGAAAGTGTTACAGGAAAAGTGTTACAGGAAAAGTGTTACAGGGAAAGTGTTACAGGGAAATAATAGGAAGATGTAAACCAGGTATCAAAGAAATAATTACATATTTGGTGGCAGGAAAGCCGTTTTCATTTTTACAGTGTATGGACACGTTAACTATTCCACAGACTTCGCATAGAGACCTGTAGAATTTATCCGAAGTTCAAAACCGTCTCAGTTCAAACCCCTCCATAAGCGGTTTGGACCTACAGGAATGCTGCTCCACCTCCGGATGCAAATATATTATGAGTATATGTTATTATTTGCGGAATGGACCCAATATCTTCTCTGAGAACTCACACTGGTTCTGGGCGAATTTGGCCTTTATGTTGAACGATTCTGGTCTTATAAGATATATCTGAAGACTGTTCTCAACAACAACAACAATAATTAGTACAAATATTTAAGGAAACCGGTTAAAGGACGAATTAAAGTCGACAAAAGAAAATTCGAAATTGAGGCACCTAAAAATAGTAAAAATTCGCAAAATATTTTTCCACCACGTTAGTAATATACATTCCTCAAGTCAGTGTTTCTGAAACGGTGGGTCAACCCCCCCCCCCCCCAGAGTCGTAGTTTGTTTACCCCTGTAGTAGTGATTTGTGCTCACAAAAACAAAAAAAAACCGTGAATTTGTTTATTCCTGTAGGATAAGGGGTCGCACCAACCTAAGACCCTGACACGGGGGTCGTGGGGAAAAATCCGGCTGAGAAACACTGCTTTAAGGGATAATATCGAACTGTTGGTAGGATCTAACAACAACCTAACACCAAGGGTCTAACACCAAGTAGCCGCTATAGCGACTATACGGAAATAACTTCTGTAGTTTCACGCTCGGGTCGAACATCAAATAGTCGCTATAGCGACTATACGGAAATAGCTTCACATCTTAGTTTCACGCGTAGGGTCGAACACCAAGTAGCGGAAATAGCTTCACTTTTTAGTTTCACGCGTCAGGTCGAACACCAAGTAGTCGCTATAGCGACTATACGGAAATAGCTTCACCTCTTAGTTTCACGCGTAGGGTCGAACACCAGGTAGCGGAAATAGCTTCACTTCTTAGTTTCGCGCTGTTAAAATGAAAAGGAATTTTTTATAATATTTAGGTGACATCTCATCTGCCACCAAATTACGATGTAGTTATTTCTCTCATATCAAAGGAATACGAAGAGAATACAAAGGAATATAAAACAACACCAAACAGCAACAGGGTGCTACTGTAGTGTGCGGTCTACCTACGATTGGTTAGGTTTAATCATGATGTTTTCGTTAAAACTAACGAAAATATCATGACTAAACCTAACCAATCGTCAAGGGCGATTGACAATGGGATGTAAACAAACAATTAGTAAACAAGATAAGAAGCTATAATTAAAACGTAGACCGCCGAATCGTAGGTAGACCGCATACTACTGTACAGTAGCACCCAGCAACAGACCTGCTGGTCCTTACGAGACTATCTGTTTAAGAAGGAAGGTTCAAAGATATATAAACTTTGACGACAAGTGAAAATGTTAAAGCAAAGACGTTTAGAGGAACGAAAGAAATTTAGTAAAGATACATTAACACTCGTAAGGAGTAATGAAATAAGTTAAATATATCTTCGAATCTTATACTTATTTGTACCTGGTATTACTGAAAACTGGTACGAGTGGATGGACAAATATACTTGCCTATCAAGTCATTTTTCTTCAAACCGTAATTCAGTTTAGTTCATTAAAAGTGTAATATTTTCGTATGATATCAAAGAAATAATTATACATTTGGTGGCAGGAAAGCCGTTTTAATTTTTACAGTGTATGGACTAGTGCTTGCATAATACCGAAAATTTTCAATACCGGTATTTGGAGGCAATTATGCTAATCCCGGTATTGATACCGGTATTATGAAAAAAATAATTTATTTTGATTTATTATGGTGCCACCCTACCAACCCTCCCACAAGTCTGAGGGACTTGCAGTACTCACCATATTTACTATAAATTAATGACCCAACTCCAAATAGATGGCATTCTATTCGAAAAAGTTTATACAGTAAATTACTAAATTGTAATAAAAATATTATTTGAATTTTTTTTTAGCATATTATTATACAACTACTGGGGTAGATAGAAATTATTAGTATCTAAATATTTATTTCTTAGTTTGATTTTGAAAGTATGCTTTGAGGAAACAAAGAGCATCTAGGGATTGTTCAGATAGACTTGATCTCAGTTTCGTCAGAAATAGGCCTGCAGCAGAAAAGGCTCTTTCTGATTCTGCACTTGTAGGTTTAATTGAAAGCAGTGCCTTGTGCAGCTTCTCTAAATTCTCACTTCTCTGTAAAGTAACTTCCAAGCTTTTAAATTCATTAGTAACTTCAAAATCAATGGAATTTTTTTTAGATGGCACTTTTCCTAGTTTGTCCATTTCTTGCATGTATTCACTCAGTAATGAATCTGCTTCCACTTCAGTTATTTGCAGCTACATTTTCAGGGTTACATGGAAATTCCTGTTCTTTCCATTTCTATCTCCAAATCAACCACATTCTTAGGGAAAAGTCTTTTATGGAGCCTTTCTGCAGTTCTTTGAGAACTAATTTTGATGGAACAGAAAAACTTTCCTCTTCTTGAACTTTTAAAACTTCGGGATTATGAAGATATTTGATTAAACCTACAATGTCTGCTGTCTTCTTGAAATGTAACGATTTCTAAGACAATCTTTTAACTCTTTGCTATTGGATTATTTTTCTCTCCTAGTTTTCTTTGAAATAAATTTCATTGATGATTCAGCTGTCAGGAGTGATGCATCTTTCGAGCATAACCCTTTAAGAATTATTTCAACAGGACATAAGGTGTCATAAAGGTTTTCAATAATTTCCCACTCTGTTGAAGAAATGGCTACAGTTGAATGAATCACTCTTAAAGCTAGTGCAATAAATAGTTTTCTTTGATAGAAAGGAATAGAAAACGAAAAAAATAGGTTAACTGCAAAATACCCCGAAACTTTTTTTTTCTCCGAATCCTCCAAAAACAGTTTATTTGCCCATCGGAGGACTAAATTGCCTAAATTTTACAATAGCAATTTTTGTCAATACCGAAAACCTATAATATCGGTATCGGTATTATTTGTACTTCTTCAATACCGGTATTAATACCGGTATTTCAATACCGGTTTTAACCCCTAGTATGGACACGTCAACTATTCCACAGTCTTCGCAGAGAGACCTGTAGAATTTATCCGAAGTTCAAAACCGCCTCAGTTCAAATCCCTCCATAAGCGGTTTGGACCTATAGGAATGTTGCTCCACCTCCGGATGCAAATATATTCTGAGTATATGTTATTATTTGCGGAATGGACCCAATATCTTTGAGAAATCACACTGGTTCTGGGCGAATTTGGCCTTTATGTTGAACGATTCTGGTCCCATAAGATGTATTTTGGATTAGCACAACTACCATTATAATTAACGTTAGTGCTTTTTAGTAATAAAATGTTAGGATTTTATGTATTATCAAATACAGACTATAGTCAGTATAAAAGTGGGTCTTATAAGCGGCAACAATAATAATAATAATAAGTTGTTTGTTCAATTTATAACCCAGGAACCGTGGGTTGATCTGCATAGCTTTTTAGCTATTCTGTATTTATCATCAGTGCAGAATTTTCTCTGGTTTACGTTTCAACTCATAGGTTTAACTAGAAAAGGTCGTAGAGCCTAATTTCAGTTATAGAACAGTGCCTAATTTCAGTTATAGAACAGTTTTGTGGACTTCAAGCTAATAGCTGACATTATGAAAGTAGAAAAAATTGCTAAATTCATGTCACTGAATAGTCAAATTGTAATTTTGCATACTCGCAAGAACACTGTCCCGATTTCATTGCGCCACAAGATAGGCCACCAAAGAGTCCGGATTTAAATCAGTTGAATATTTCATACGAATAATAATAATGACTGGGGGTTGTTTAACCCCCTTCGCAACATCTAAGGTCATATGAAGGAGGGCAGTGGCGGTCCTAGCTTACATGACGCCCTGGGCGAACCTCACCTTCAGCGCCCCCCCCCCTGTTCGCCAACACACACACATTCGAATCCCCCCAAAATAAAGGACAGACATAACTCTTTCACAAAATAACTTTTTATTGGACTAATTGTTGGAACTTCAGAACCAAAACAAAGACTCAAATTTCTGAATTTTACAAATCCTTCATCACGTAAATAGAATAACTCACTTAAGAGAATGTAATTATGATACTATGAACAGGAAAAATACAAATTAAATTGCACAACTGCCATAAATAAACTAGAGAATCAAATTTCTAAATTGTACAAATGCTCTATCACATAAATATTTTATTTTATTTTTTATTTTTTTTTATTTCTTTATTTATTTATTCTTATTTTTATTTTTATTTTTTTTGCAGGCGCTCATGCCGCCCCTCCACAAATGCCGCCCTGTGCGGCTGCCCATATTGCCCATATGAGGAACCGCCACTGAAGGAGGGGACCTACTACAGCTTTACGTGGGATCCGAACCACGGGTCGCTACATAATCTGGACAAGGAGTGCGGTCTCCCATCCAACTATGGGATGGGAATCCCAATGTCGCTTAACTTCGCTCATCAACGGGAAGCAATGTTACGACATTGGCTACGACGTAGCCCTATTTCATACGAGGACATTTAGTCGACAAAGTTTACAAACAAAATATTCAACATATTCAACTCCAAGAATGCATTTTAACAACATGGAATGAGCTCGATCGAGACACCATTTTTACAGCAGTTCGCCAGTGGCGTACAAAACTACAATTGGTCATTGATAATAATGATGGATAACACAGTGAACACTTACTGCGTTAATATTTTATTCAATTTGATTTTGGTTAATGTAAACTTCTTAAATGTTAATCTAAGCCTCTAATTACCATTCTCGTCAATTTTATTTGTTAACAATTATTGTTCAAGTTGAATTTGTAAAAAAAGACAATTCATCCGATTTAAATAAACTACCTCTCATTTCAAGGACAATATAAACGGTTTAACCCTTTGTCGCGCAGTGTGACTTTACTGATTCTGTTCTGGCTAAAGCCAGACGATTTTATTCAGGTTCGGAAAGACCTCTGTGCAGTAAAAGATTAAGCAAACTTCTCTTAATTAACCCTTTACTGCACAGAGGTCTTTCCGAGCCTGAAGAAAATTGTCTGGCGTTAGCCAGAACAAAATCAGTAAAGTCACACTGCGCGACAAAGAGTTAATATGATTTCTGTTTCATTTAGCTAACCTTGGAAATGTGGTTTGGTTGGCCTGGTGAAAAAGGTGGCCACTTTTTGGTGTGTGTGTGTGTGTGTGTGTGGTGTGTGAAAGAAAATTATATTATTATTTCAGAGTATTGTAGAGTTTATAAATCTGTTCTCAAGGAATAAGATATATATTATATATATATATATATATATATATATATATATATATATATATATATATTATATATATATATATATATATATATATATATATATATACCGGGTGTCCGAGAATTATCTGTACAATTTTTGGCTGTTATTAAAAGTCAACCATGAAGTGTAGAAATTCCAGTGTTGTCCCATTTTACAGAGAATCTCATTAAGTTTTTTCTGATACCACGTTTTGACAAGTTTTTTAGAAATGTACGCGGGTGACAGACATTGATGATTTAAAAGCAAGAATCACAGCTGCTATTGAGCGAATTGATGTGGATATGCTGCAGCGTACATGGCAACATTTGGAGTATCGATTGGATGTTTTGCGAATCACTAATGGTGCACATATCGAATGTTTGTAACAACGTTACTTTAATAAAAGAAACTTTTGAAAATACAGATTCTAAATAATCTTGTTTAAGAATTTTACGTGTGTTATCAAGAATTTTATTAAAAGATGAAATTGTACAGATAATGTTCGGACACACTGGAATTTCTAAAAAACTTGTCAAAACTTGGTATCAGAAAAACTTAATGAGATTCTCTGTAAAATGGGACAACACTGGAATTTCTACACTTCATGGTTGACTTTTAATAACAGCCAAATATTGTACAGATAATTCTCGGACACCCGGTACCTACTTACTATATATATATATATATATATATACATTTTTTTTTTTTTTTTTTTTTTTGAGAGCCGTTAACATAATTCATATATTTTTTTTTATTAACCCTAATCTTATAATCAGGCAGTTAATATCCATAAAACATTTTGGTTAATTTAGACCTTAAAAAGGATAAAACTTAAATGTTCTAATTAGGTCTTTTGGCCCTAATTTAGAGAAGGGATTTGGTGTGGTGACAGCATTTCAAGGTAATTACAACCATTTAGCCTATCCTCGTGATATCTGGCTTAATTGGGAATATAATGAACTTGTTTTGGACTTATTAACTTATATTATGAATATAAATTGTTTAAGAATGTTTTCAAATACGTAATTATAAAAAATAATTCTACATAAAAATAAACCTGACTTATTAACTTAGGCTAATAAATTCTAAGCGTAGGTTAGGTAAATCTGTTCTGCTCCGAAACGTATCTGGATAAAAGACTACTACTCAAGTTAGATAACTAATTGCTTCATTAGGAAAAGGAGAAGCATGTTTAAAAAAAAAATTAATTAATAATTTTGTCTTATTTTTAATTGTATATAATTATTATGTTGTTCAAAAATTATAGACTAACTTATCTCAAGGCTCCTGTATTCAGCGGACTAATATGATCCACGCTTTTTCTAAAATACTCAAGGAAAACTTGAGTAATTATCTATTTTTGTCTGGAATTACTAATTTTTTTAGGGGGGAGGGGGGTTCATGCTTATATTCTTTTTAGCCCTCCGAGAAAATAGTTCATGTTTATCAATAAGGATATTGAACCTAGTAATTTTGGAATTACGTTTTAATTGTTGGTTTAGGTTGAAATAGCTTGAATTTTATATTATAATTGGTTTGGAATTATGGAATACCTATAAATTATAAATTAATTTTATAATTTACAGGTTAACAGCGTTACAAGTTAATCGCAAATAGCGTTACGTATTAGAAACTGGAACCAGTAACTGATATGGTTTCAGTTCTTATAAGATGGTTATATGTACAGGGTGATTCAGAAGTCAGGTTACATAGGGCTTTTCTGTTTCTTTGCAGGTAAATGAGTTATGAGATGTTATCGAACATGTGATGTGACTATTCCCCTGTATCATTACATAATACAGTATTTCCCTATGTAACCTGACTTTTGAATCACCCTGTATATATTTCTTTGAATAGCTCGTCTCACTGAGAATTAAAAATTAAAAGATATGTTAATATTTTTTTTTAAACTATTTTATATTTCTGTATTATTTTCTTTGTGGTGGTCTCTTGGTGTAAAGTTACACTCTGTAAAAAAAAAAAATTAAGAATATAAACAAATACTGTAGCAGAGCTGGGCACTTGCGGCATATTGCGGTACTGCGGTACTGCTGCACTACCAAACCGGTACCAAACCGGTACGCGGAAATTTGAATGCGGTAGCGGTACTGCGGTACTTTCAGCGATCCTTTGCGGTACTGCGTTATGGGGGCCCGGGGTGGTAGTGCGGTGGTACCGCAAGTACCGCAGTACCGCAAAATATGCCGCAAATGCCCAGCTCTGTGTAACTGTAGACCAGGTTTTCCCAACGTGCGGGCCGCCGGGCACAGTCCGGCCCGCCAAAGATTTGTATCAGGCCCGGCTGGCGGATACTGAAACTTCATTATCTAATGTCATATTTTATTTCAATAAAATTTGATCTAAAATTTGCACACTGGCCCTCGGTGTGGGTCATTAATTGAAATATGGCCCTTCATGAAAAAAGGTTGGACACCCCTACTGTAGACTGTGGCTGGACCAAAGGCCATTTAGTTTAATTTTACTTTGAAAATGAATAATACTTTATAAGTTTACACAATAAAATTCCTTAAGTTACACATGTGTATCAATGAGTTGCCTTACCCTTAGCCTAAGGCCTTAATTGGTAAGGCTGACTTTTTTGGGGAAATAGTTTAGCCTAGTGCTCACAACAAGATCTAGAATTCCTCTGTAGAATCTAAGCAATTGTTGTTAGTGAGAATAAGTATATTTAGGTTACAGGTATAATAGTAAAATGGCTTTTGATCAGAACTTATATAGAAATTATAATCACTAACGTTAACTGGCGGGCCAGTCTGCGAATCTACAGAGTTTCGGCTACATCCGCCATCAAGTTTAGCGAATTGTAAAATATTTTCAGATCTGGACTGTTGAATTTCAAAATTTCTGTCCCATTTAATTTAATTCTAAAGGTTTTTTTAATTATAACGTTTAAAATAGGCCTATGTATGTAAACTGTAGGTGCCGACATCACTTTTGGTGCTTTTCAAGAATCAAATTCTTGAACTTTCAAACTTTGGGGGATCACATTTTTCAGATGTTTCATACTACTGGTAAGCAAAAGCTATCTTTCAGACATTTTTTTTTACTGTGGGATATTGTAGAACATTTTTAACAATTACTCTTCAAATTGAATTAGTAAAAAGACCACTCATCCAACTTAAATAAACTACCTCTCATTTGAAGGACAATATACAGGGATTAACGCAATTTCTGTTTTATTTAATTATCCTTAGAATTGTGGTTTGGTTGGCTGGTGTAAAAAGTGGCTACTTTTTGGGAGCACATTAAAATAATGAAGTACAGGGTGAGCGAAAAGTCCCTGTACACTTGCAAGAAGTGTAGTGAACCAATATCTGCACTGTGTTGGAAGTGGACAGGTGTACAGGGACTTTTCGCTCACCCTGTATAAAGAATGAAGATATAAAGCTCAGAGGATGTCGTGTCATACGGAAGCATTTCCAACGATATTAAGAAGTGATTTAATAAAAAAAAAACTTTGATCAATGTGCAAAATTGTACATAATGTTCTCCCATTCGACAGAGTATAAAGGTGTTAAAAAAAGTTAATGATACAGGGTGTTCAAAAATAAACGCAACCCATTGGAGAATACATACATCATTGTAACCTAACCCTTTTCTTTTCTATTTCGGGTTTCATGTCTTTTTGAACACCCTGCATATTAAAAATAATGGATAGATTCACTATTTTCTGTTACTTCACCCTTAAGTCGTATCTAATCACGAAAATAAGTGTGAAAATTGTGGACCAAGGTTCTTCATTTGAAATATATATATATTTGCATATATATCTGATTCTTGGTCATCCTCCTTTCGGGATTTCGGTGAAACCTTTGCTATTGGGCTAGACATATCCAAAGCTTTTGATAGAGACTGGCACAAATCCTTAATTTCCAGGCTGCCCTCCTTCGCTTTCTATGCTTTTATCCGTGTCTTTATCTCTAATCTCCTTTCTGGCCGATCTGTAGCTGCGGGTGTAGATGGCCACTGTTCTTCTCCAAAATTTATTAATAGTGGTATTCCTCAAGGATTTATTCTGTCACCCACTCTTTTCCTTTTATTTATCAATGATCTATTAAGTCGCACTTCCTGTCCTATCCACTCTTATACTGACTATTCCACTTTTTACTTCTCCATCCGCTTCACAAAGCGTCCCTCTCAACAGTCAAGCCATGCCTCGCGTAGGACGGCTACGGCGCACCTAACCTCTGATCTTTCTACTATCTCTGATTGGGGCAGAGAAAACCTTGTGGTTTTTAATGCCTCAAAAACTCAGTTCCATGTGTCTACTCGTCATAATCTTCCACACGACTATCTCCTTACCTTCAACAACAACAACAACTCAATCCTTCCTCTTCTCTTAACATTCTTTTGAAGTTTCCTTTTCTCGTGATCTTTCCTAGAAGGTTCACATATACTCTTTTTCTAAAACAGCTTCAAAAGTGGTTAGGTGTACTGTACCGTTTCTGCAGTTTCTTCACCCTCAATTCAGTTGTTGTCTCTTTTTACTGTCGCTATTATAACGGACACTACTCTTCTGAACTCTCTATAACGGACACTACTCTTCTGAACTCTCTATAACGGACACTACTCTTCTGAACTCTCTAACTGCATGACTTCTCCTTTAAGGAGAGGACGCAGTACTAGACTTTCGACACATTCGCATTTATTTTCTGTCCAACGCTTTAATACAGCTTTCCCCCTCTCTGAATTTCAAACGCAGAGTGTCCAAGCATCTCGAAAACCTTCGACGTTAATTTCGGCTTTCTTCTTCTTCTTCTTCTTCTATCGGGAGGGGCCGTTTTAGCGGCCATTCGCCCTTGGCCTTCTCCTTCCTGTATAATGTATATATATAATCAATGTTCTTGACACATAATTAATAAATTAGGTCCAAGGTGGGGCGATGAAAAGCCTGGTCTTCGTTAGAAGGAACTATTCAAGTGGAAACGAAAATCAACATTAACCCACAAAATGTACAGTGTGTATATATATATATATATATGAAAGATTCTACGCTGTCGTGTATGATTATTATAAATACATAGAACAGCTACACCACAAAAATAATAATAATAATAATAATAATAATAATAATAATAATAATAAATTAGCATTATCCTTTGTAAAGAGAGATGTTAATTTCCTTTCAAGAAATATCTGAAATATGAATGGTTGCAGGAGCCTCTTTGTTATCCTAAGTATAAAATAGAAAAGTTGAAGAGTATCCACCTTGAAGGATGACGGTTATTGTAATGGAAGGTTAATTTTAACATTAAGAATGTTAATCTAAACACAATGAGATGTAGTGAAACAGTAATTCGTTTTCTTTATATTAGGTGTAACTTAAGAAATTCTGTCTATGAGGAGAAATTTAGTTGAATATATTTCTGTTTTGAGGGTATCATGTTAATAGCCTATTTATTTAATGAAAGGGAACAAGGAATATGGTCTTTGTTAATAAGGGTATATATATACACCAGGTGCTCCAAAAAAAAATCTAAATAAATGTTGTAAGCTAAAAATGTAGGCATCTAGACACAAAGACAAACGTAATAGGTAAGTTAAATATAGGAGTTTATTAACCTTAATTAAACAGTATGTTTAGTGTAATCGCTATTTTGTTCCTACGATATTATTCAACCGTGCGCAAATGGTTGACATAATTTTGGGAAATAGCTCAGCTAGAATGTTGTTGATGACCTCACAGACTTTGATCTTTAGGTCTTCAAATGTCTTAGGTTTAGAAGAATAGATCCTGTCTGGCCACAAAAATATGTTAGGGAGTATGAGGTCAGGTGAATATGGGGGGGCCATTCCACTGGCTCATAAAGGGAGATTAGTCTCCCGGAAAAGTGCTTCCTCAAAATTTTGCGAGTTTCACAAGCAGTGTGTGAAGGTGCGCCATCCTGGTGAAGCCAATTTGAATCTGGGGCAGTGCGGTTATTTCTTTTACGGGACAAATTAATAAATTGTAGTAAGCAGAAATATTGTAGCGATTGACGATATGAATTTTGCGTTATCGTGACTACTTTTCCAGTTTCATTCTCAAAGAAGTAGGGACCTATTACACCATACCACGCAACAACGACCCAAATGTTGAGTTTAACAACACTACGTGGAAGCTCTATTGGAGCGCTAGCATGACTTCCAGTGACGAGAGTTTTGTTTATTATCTCCGTAGACAGATGGACATAACAGATGGACATAACACTCGTCAGTGAAGTGGATATGTTTCAAGAACTCGGGATCTTCTTCAAACTTTGCTACCGTCCATGTTGCGAATTCCATTCGTTTTTCTTTTTGAATATTAGTCAGTAAAAAGCTTACGAATGAATTTTGAAGCGAAAAAGGTTTAATTCGGTACGAAATATACGACCCACAGATGTTCGTGAAATACCTACTTCTGTTGACAAACGTCGAATTGACTTCTGCGGACTGCTCGCAATAAGTTCATGAACCATATTTACGTGTTGCGCAGTTCTTGTGGATCGTCGCCTACCACTGTTACCCTTATGTTGATTGCTTACATTTCCATGTGCTTGAAATTTTCTAACAATTCGCGATATTGTCCTTCTATCGAGTGGAATTCTGTATCCATATTACGAAGGAATACAAAGGACACCAAACACCAATAGACCGACTGGTCCCCATACCTAATTTTAGTGTACAGTGATAACCAATTTGCTCTGTAATAATTTCAATTTGTGCAGTGATAAATTGAAAGTCTGTGCAGTGATAAATTAGGTTCTATATCGCCCCCATAAGGGTTCGAATCCACAACCTGTTCATTAGAAAAATAGGGAGATAGCCACGACACTACGACGAGATAAAAGTTAAAACAACCTGTCATACATTTAAACAACCTAGGAAACACATAACCCTTTTGCGTCCAGAGGCATTTTACGTGTTAACCCTCCCGTAGTCGAGCATTTAATTCAAACTATTTGGTGCAACGCTGGAATGCCAAAATGGAATACCATGCATGAATCCGCACGAGTTTTCATACTGAAAAAAA
>JAJOZX010002654.1:320000-325000 GCA_023014485.1 Bathynomus jamesi | reverse complement strand
GCGAAGATGCTCAGAAAAACATTCAGGTTGGGCTTTGTTGACAATTAATAGATTCTTTACCACTTCATTATACACCTCTGATCAAAGCAAAAGAACAAAATCAACGTGATCAAAATTCTTTCATAGAGTAAGTGCCCTCAGTTGATGATAATATTTTCATCAAACTTCGATGCTTGATGAAATACTTTTCATCGAACTTATTCCATAAAATGAAAATAATTTCATTCGATCGAGTGGCACCATCTAATGGAAGAAATGTCAGTTAAATTCCCTCTCAATTTATCTTCATTAACCGAGTGTAATTACATGCAAGTTAGTTTTTATATGTTCATCCAGAACAACATACTAACAGCAAATTATATTTGAAAATTAATACATTAGCAATAAACTCATCTTACTTTCGTGGGGGTTCGAGCGGTTGTCAGTGAAGATTCGAGTTCTGTCAGCCGCCACGTTACTCACTTGGCCATGTGACGTTAAGGTATGATGATGAGTTTTGCATGTACGAGTATACTTCAGCGTAGTAAAGACAATGAGGTCGGGATTCAGACCCCAATGATGCTGGTAATAATAATACAAAATTGCCAACAAAGTTAGAACAACAGGTTGCATTAGTTGGCCTGAGCGCTGTGCCAGTTTCTGGCTTTTCTGAATGATTATTATTTGTGTATACGAGTATATCCTTTCTTATTAGCACGTATACTTTTATAGCTACATTTCATCATTATTTTCCCCATTTTTTCAAACTTGTCGTTCAGTGTGACTAAAAAAAAAAAAAAGTTCCTTTAATGATTCCCCATTGGGGGGGGGGTAGTTAATGTTTCACAATTCACAGATAAAATTATAAATAAATTCATTCAAAGCTTCGCAACCTTTAACACAAAAATTTCAATAAAGGAGTTAATTAACAAATAAAGATAATTTGTAGAGACTTAATTATATAATAAGCGATAGCAAAGCAATTGTAATGATTATACAACCCAATTTCAACTCAAAATTAGTCGAACGAAGGTAATACCACCGTTTCACCTATTATCCCATATAAAAACTTAGATTTCTTTAAAAATAACGTTTCACACAAAAATTCGTCAGATTTCAAAAGCACAATATTTACAAAAGGAGCGTAAGTCTATCAAATTGAAGGAAAAATAAAACAGCGATTTTAGTTGGTGCTCAGTTTTAGATTCTCAAAAAAAAAAAAAATGGGTGTGATTTCATAGGTATACACTTCCTAATTCTATTTAAACCCAATCAGATCATCTCAAGGGTGGATAAATCCTATTTAAGGTATCCGATTCGTACAAATAGGTAAACCAATTGAACCATTGACAATTATGTGAACCAGTCAAAAGTTAAGTAAATTTATCTTGGGTCATGATCCGCAATCATTGACTCTAGAGTTTTTGATAAGAGCTTTTAATGTTTGACAACTCAAAACACAGGTGTAGAATTCATCTTTCCTTGATTGAAGTTTTAGTGTTTATAGTTTAAACCACTGTTGTCGCGCTCTTTTTTTGGGCGCATGAACAAGAATATGCGTGCGAAGTAAAATTGTGAGTTTACGTGCGTTGAGTGCATTGTGCACGCAAGTTTTATATATATATATATATATATATATATATATATATATATATAGGATAAAAACGAAGACGTAGAGCAAAAAAGTCATTATATTTGGCTGCAGCCGACGTTTCGGGCAACTCTACCCATTTTCAAGGCCTAATAAATAAAAAGCTAAAATTAATGCATGACAAAAATATATGAATGTCAAAAACTAAAACTAATTTACAGTACAGAATAAAACCACTTCAAGAATAAAAATTAAAAAGCACAAAACAAGCATAAGCCAAAAACAAAAAGTAAAATTTATATACATGACAAATATACACATGATAAAATAAAAAACTAAAAACATTCAAACAAATTAGTTAAAAACTTCACTAATAAAAGTTAAATGAAAAAACGCAAAAGTGCACCAAACATACCATGCTCACTTGACAGCCACAAACAACTGAGGCGAAAAGGAGACAGGGTCAAGGGGGGGATTAGTTTGTAGGTATTTTAATTAATATAAAGGGGTAACCTAGAATCAATTTTAAACTGGAGTTCAGAAATTTAATGCACAGAGATTCGTAAATACGGGAGAGGACGGGCATTTTAATGATTTAAGAATTTTAAAGTTATTAACGGAAATATCAACCTTACACTTAACAGAATGATTTCTAATGGCAGACTGTTCCTTTTTAGATAAAATTTCCCTGTCCTATGGCTAATACCCATATGGGAGCAAAATCTTGCCTGCAAAGAACGAACTGTGCTGCCAACGTAGTTCCCCTGGGAACACCCAGGGCAGGTAAACAAATAAACGACAGAACAGTTCATCGCAGGGGGGATTTTGTCCTTACAACGGAAAAAACATTCAAGGGTATTATTATTTACAAAAGCAACCTTAAAATCAGTGTGAAAATAAAATTTCCTCACCACACTCAACAATTGCTTTTTCACAAAAGTGTTAAAATGGTAGAGGTCAGGTAAAACAAGATATTTACAATTCTTAGGAACATCATACGTTGGGATAAGGTTGGGGGAATAAACATTATTAAGAAATTTACCAATAATACCTTGTACAAGATCCGTGGAAAACCATTTTTAAAGAAAAAATCAGTAAGGAATTCAAACTCATTATGAAGCAGAGCAAAGTTTGAGCAAATATTATAAGCTCTATGCACTAAAGTGCGAATGGAACTTAGTTTGTAATTAAAATCGCAAAAACTAAAAAAATTAAAACCTAAACCCGTAAAAGTAGACTTCCGGTATGTCGAAGTTAAAACAGTCGAGCCTGATTTGGAAACCAAAACATCAAGGAAAGGAATAGAACCTTGAACTTCCTTTTCCTGCGTAAATATAATGTTCTTATGCAGTGTGTTCAGAAAATTTAAAAACTGAACTGATTGATTATCCGTTTGAAATAAAGCAAACGTATCATCAACATAACGTCTGTACAATTTCGGCTTAAGGTGAGGGGGGCACTCACAGAAGGCCCTTTCCTCAAGATGAGACATGAAAATATTCGCAAAAACGGGACCTAAGGGTCTATTGTTATTACTAAACCAGATAAGGGTAGTGGTGTTGTGGTTATGAATAAAACGGATTATATTAAAAAAATGCTTGATATTCTTTCCGATTCATTAAAATTTGTTAAGGTAGATGAACAGGCTTCTAAAATTATTCAGCGATTGGAAGTCAAGGTTAACCGTGTTTTGCTTAAGCTTAAACATGATTGTGTTATTAACTCCTCCACTTATGATGAACTGTACGTTTCAGGCTCTTATTTGGGCCTTATGTATGGTCTGCCTAAGGTTCATAAAGTCGGTGTTCCATTGCGCCCAATTTTAGCGTCTTATCCTTTGGCTAATTACAAACTTGCCAAATTTCTTGTCCCACTGTTATCATCATTTACTGTGAACTTGTACAGTGTTAAGGATAGTTTTTCTTTTGTGTCGGAAATTAAGAAGTTTAATATGAATTCTTTGTTTATGACAAGTTTTGATGTATCTTCCCTCTTTACAAATGTCCCCTTGGATGAGACCATTACAATTATTTTAAATAAAGCTTTTCCACAGCCGGACTCACTTTTTCACGGCTTTGGCAGAGCACAGTTTGAGCAGCTTCTGAATTTGGCAGTCAAGGATAACTTTTTAGTTTTCAAGGGGTAGTTTACCGTCAGTTGGATGGAGTGGGGATGGGGAGCCCCTTAGGTCCCGTTTTTGCGAATATTTTCATGTCTCATCTTGAGGAAAGGGCCTTCTGTGAGTGCCCGCCTCACCTTAAGCCGAAATTGTACAGACGTTATGTTGATGATACGTTTGCTTTATTTCAAACGGATAATCAATCAGTTCAGTTTTTAAATTTTCTGAACACACTGCATAAGAACATTATATTTACGCAGGAAAAGGAAGTTCAAGGTTCTATTCCTTTCCTTGATGTTTTGGTTTCCAAATCAGGCTCGACTGTTTTAACTTCGACATACCGGAAGCCTACTTTTACGGGTTTAGGTTTTAATTTTTTTAGTTTTTGCGATTTTAATTACAAACTAAGTTCCATTCGCACTTTAGTGCATAGAGCTTATAATATTTGCTCAAACTTTGCTCTGCTTCATAATGAGTTTGAATTCCTTACTGATTTTTCTTTAAAAATGGTTTTCCACGGGATCTTGTACAAGGTATTATTGGTAAATTTCTTAATAATGTTTATTCCCCCAACCTTATCCCAACGTATGATGTTCCTAAGAATTGTAAATATCTTGTTTTACCTGACCTCTACCATTTTAACACTTTTGTGAAAAAGCAATTGTTGAGTGTGGTGAGGAAATTTTATTTTCACACCGATTTTAAGGTTGCTTTTGTAAATAATAATACCCTTGAATGTTTTTTCCGTTGGAAGGACAAAATCCCCCCTGCGATGAACTGTTCTGTCGTTTATTTGTTTACCTGCCCTGGGTGTTCCCAGGGGAACTACGTTGGCAGCACAGTTCGTTCTTTGCAGGCAAGATTTTGCTCCCATATGGGTATTAGCCATAGGACAGGGAAAGTTTTATCTAAAAAGGAACAGTCTGCCATTAGAAATCATTCTGTTAAGTGTAAGGTTGATATTTCCGTTAATAACTTTAAAATTCTTAAATCATTAAAATGCCCGTCCTCTCTCCGTATTTACGAATCTCTGTGCATTAAATTTCTGAACTCCAGTTTAAATATTGATTCTAGTTGTTACCCCCTTTATATTAATTAAAATACCTACAAACTAATCCCCCCCTTGACCCTGTCTCCTTTTCGCCTCAGTTGTTTTGGCTGTCAAGTGAGCATGGTATGTTTGGTGCACTTTTGCGTTTTTTCATTTAACTTTTTATTAGTGAAGTTTTTAACTAATTTGTTTGAATGTTTTTAGTTTTTAAGTTTTATTTTTTCATGTGTATATTTGTCATGTATATAAATTTTACTTTT